>JAQGAU010005114.1:0-10655 GCA_034698045.1 Paramacrobiotus richtersi
CCATGCATTCACCCATGCGGTGGAAAAGCCACCGCGTAAACAACTCACCGTGTGGGCAAGAACACGTTAGGCCAAAAAATTAACAAAAAATGGGAACACATAGCGTTATGTACTGTATCTACGGCTATATCAGACCAGACTGCGGAAGCTGTTGCGTACAAAGAAGATATCAAGCGCCCCGTAGCGCATGCTGAGCGCCGTTTTCGGCTCACTTTCAGCAACATTTTAAACTGTAAAATATGACAATTCTTAACTTTTCAGTAGCTCTAAATTATGTTAAGACATTCGATATTCTTACTGTGCCAGAAGTTTGAGAACATGTGCCTTTCTAAATAAAGTAGGGAGCGCGAACCATTGCGGTGTGGTTTCCACCGCATGGGTAATGACGGGTTAACAGGTGGTTCTCGAAATTCCGTCCTGGACGAGACAGCTGATTCGTTAGCGAACCAGCCCAGAAAACTTCAGCTGCCGGAAAGTATCTTCCTCATGTAAAGAATACATGGAGCTTACGTTTTTCTGATGTTGTTTCCACCATTTTTCGTAGTTCGCCAGGCGTCAGTTTATCTTTTTTTCTATCTAGTAATGGCGCTAATACTTTCTGTACATAGCGCTGTTTGTGTTTTGTACTGTGTACACACGGTACATATGGATTTGTACGTAAAAGAATGACCGGTAATAACCTTGTAACCCAACAATGACAACGTACAGCTGTTCCATATTCTGCTATGTATTCGGTTTCTGTTGTTCTGTTATGTATTTTCAATGTTTTCCAATGTTTCACTGCATTAAATTTTGTCCCTTGCGCAGCTGAATCGGCGCCTTCGAGAAAGACACTTACCTGATTACATTATAACTGCTAGAAAGTGTTCCGCCTGAACCGGTGAGGTTACCATGTTTTATCATCATAAGTTACGAGGTCGTCTTTGACATTCGGTTGTCAAACGACAGAACCGTAAGCATAGTAGTCGTTGATGACCAGCCAAGTAAATCATAATGTGGAATCACAGGGACTTTCGTAAATTGTGAAAATTATGGGAAAACGGAATGTATCTGGAACCTCCTAACAGATGTCGAGACTAACGTGCGGTACAGTTGTACGGTTCGGGACCTATATATAAGTTAGCTGCGACCCTTCCACTTCTTTTTCGTTTCATCCTTCCGATGGCTAACTGACTTAGACTGTAGGAGCGGAATAAAGGCAACAGCGAGGCGGAAATGAAATTCACACATGTAGATCAGTGCTGGAATACGTAGGCCTGATTCTCCGCGCGCGAACTATGCGATCTGTTCATTTATGTAGTCTACTAGTCTTGTCCTGCGGATCAACCATCTGTTTGGCTCAAGTTTTTTGTTGTTTGGGTTAAAACAGACCACCCATCTCTCTGTATGTTGATGTAGGGAAGCCGGCGCCAACATGCAGCTTATGTTTTGGCAAATGGTAATTAGGGTAGGACTGTTGACGTACGTGCGTTAAAGCTTGAAAACCATCCTCAATGCAAAAAATGTTTACTGATAAGGAATGAGATCACAGATGAACAAAGAAAACTGGAGCCGATCACATGCTCCGCTGGTCAGACTTTCGGTGTTAGTCACCTTCGTGGAATTTCCGCGATGGGGGTGGCTGTACTGGAATCGTACGTATACAACTGCGCGTAGATGCGGGCGAAAGTTTTTCATTGGCTGGTTCTACGTTTGGCTACTTTTGGGGAAATCCGTGCGTGCCGTTTATACCAGCTTAATACTGACCATAAGGGCGTATGATTCACCTGTACTGCACTAAACCACCTATAAAAGCGGCTCTCCAGCAGACCATATCCGTAGTTCTTTGCGTTCCAAAATCAATTCGAACTTCTTGTAACTTCGTTGTCGGATCCTAGATCTTTTTGATATTTTTGTACTCAACGACAAATTATTAACAGGTAGGCACTAGGCAGCTATCACTTGGCTGGGAGCCTGGGATACAGGTGGAACTTAGAGCTGATTAAGCTATTCTTGAGTGTGTACAGTTCGTTTACGCAGCGGTATCTTCAGCTATATCGCTTAGCCTGAATGCTCAGCAGGTATTCTTCATTACAGCAGTCATGGCGGATGTCCAGCGAGAAGGCGGCAGGATCTACTACACCTGTCCCACGTGCCAGAACCGAGTGTGGGTGCTGTCGACCTATGAAAGCTTCGTTGGGCGAGAGTGCCTCCGTTGCAAACCATCGCCGGATTGGGATGACGTCGTCAACGGGATCGTGGATACACTGCCCATTGTGGGCATCATCAAGGCCTTAATCCCCTAAAGGATCATCGATTCCGTGGCGTTGTTTCGGATGTACAGGCAAATGTTTCAGTTGCGTAGATGTAAATTGTAATCATGTACGGTAGGTGCTTTTGTTGTTATTGTTGTGTAATGGACCAAATATTGTACGCCGTATCAGAATGAGTGAAGTTTTCTGCATGTGTGTGGAGAGCTAACAGTGGGTTGCATTGACCTGTCGATTAGTTATTTTTACGTTTGTCATTATATCGTGTATGTCTCATTCGCTGAAGTTTGTGCAGAATTAAAAAGAACAACATTTCGTTGTCTAGAAACTGCAGATCGGAAACTTTTGTTTTCGCCAGATTAAAAGCGTGTTGTAGAACAGCTGCATAATACACAGCACATGACTTCGGATGTACGATTATTACGAGCATACGGAGTTTAACGTCGAAAATCCGGAAAAAACGACGATACAACTGCATACTTCATAGATACAGCTGTCTCCATTTGATGCATTATTGCAGTGGTTTCTTGCAGTATAACCCTTGTTTCTGCCATTTAACTATTAAAAAACGCAGCAGACTGGTAAGAATTGAATCATATCAAATATCAGCAAAACGACTCACCGCAGACGAATGTTTGGTATATGTCCCGCACGAAACTACCGGGTCAGACTCATTCGCAGTAACGCGCCGGTATAATCGACACTCTCCTGGTTCTTGTGAGCCGAAACAGGTGATTGTACTTGCAGGTGAGGAAGTTGGCATTTGGCAACTACCGTTCGTTTGATGTACAAACTGTATGATAGTGGTTTGATTGTGGAATTTGTGGTTAATTTCTTCTGGTTTGCTGATGGATTTCTGAAGAGTTTCTCGTAGAAATGTAGCCACAACGGAGCAGAGAAAATTCGCAGAAGTACTTCTACCATGTTGTTGTTGGTTTTAGTCGTTTAAATCAGCTGGTTCATTTCGTTCGAATACATAGTGGCTTTCGTTATTTGTGCTGATTAATCCAACGAAAAGCCATTCTGGATATGTTTTTATCGCTAAAAGCGCTCTTTTTCAACAGTCCCTTTATTACAATTGTCGTGTAACAGCTGCCAAACATTCAGAACTTAAAGCGAGACATAAAACGGGCAAAAGCAGTAAAATAAAATTCTCAAAACACTACAAACGCAGCACTTCCATCAGACCAGGATTTTGATAAAGAGAGATATCCAAGAAAATAACCAGCAACTTTCCAGAAACTTTACAACTGACAGAAAAACCAGAAAAAGCCACGGACTAATCGTTTCGAATTTGGACCACTCAAACACCGCTCGTAACAACTATCGACAATGAAAAATAAAACTTAAATATTTCAAGGCTCCAACCCGTAAAAACGTTAAAATTTACCGGTCAATGATAAAAAACTGTCGGTAGAATTTTTTTTAAATAAATCCAAACCGGTAAAACGATTAAAATCATTCCACAAATTTCCCAAATAAAATCCAAATTCGTACTAGATAAGGAAAAAATTCTCCACAAATTCAAAAATTTATCATTGATGGAAATGGACGAAATGTATCAGGAAAAGAGGAAGAAAGTCTCACATGGTTCCCACAAGAAAAATTCTCCAGAACACATCCAGCAAGATTCCCAAATAATGCGATAATTCCTGGAAAAATTCCACAAAAATTCCAGGAAAAATCCCACAAATTCCAGGAAAAATTCCAAAAAATTCCCGTCTTCATCCGGCTACAACCGGTCTTCCTCCTCGACCACGGTATCGTCATTTTCATAGCTGCGCATAAAGAAATCCGGCTGGGCAGGCGCCGGTAGCGGCAAGTTTTTGCTGATCCGATACGCTTCCCATCGCTGATCGTCGGTCTCATGCGTCAGATACCGACTGCCGACCTCGCTCTCCAATTGCCGCAGATCGTGGTACAGCTGGTAATCCTGCAGCCAAATGTGCTCGGTGGTTTTCGAGACTGTCAGCCTGTCCTTGATCTTGATGACCAACAGGTGTTTGATCAAGTCCACGGCGTCCTTACTCACTTCCGACCAGGGATTGGCGGGATACATGAATGACGCGTTCTGGATCTGGTCGTTGATATCTGCGGATAACCAGCCAGTGCACAATTCATCGAACATTTTCAATTTCTTTTAACTGACAAAACTCATTTTACTTCAACTTCACTCCCTTTTAGCGAAACTGCCGAATTCTAACGAATTTTCGCCACGTTGGTTGTGTGCTTCTGTTCGTCACAGAAGAGAAAACATTAATATAATATAAATCTCATATCAAACTTATAAAAACGTATAAACCGTGATAGGATTACATTAGAAAGTATTGTAAAAAGTCCGGATTACATTGTCGATTAACTAGCAAGTCGTAGAGCAATGGCTTCAGGAAAGTCCACATACTCAAATAACGTCTCACCCTGTCCACAGCGGTTAAAAATCAAAAAAGATAGCTAGTACCTTGCCTTTTCCCGCTAGAACCTTTTTTACTAAGCATTTCCATCAGTTCCTGTTTCGTTCTTTGATGACCGCGAAAATTGATAGAAATGTACACAGGAAATGCACATGGGAAAATACAGGGAAATTTTGTTTTTGCTAGCGGAGACATCTCACTCCAACGCACTTAGTATCGATCTTTCGCCCAATAAGAGCGCAACAAATGCTCTTTGACAGAACCTATTTTACATTGTACATATACGTACGATACACCCACACCCAACGAAAAAAACCAATATATGTTACAAAAAGCTGTAGAAAAAGCGTTCAATCTAAACCCGACATTTCCAATACGAACAGATAAATCCGACCAACGACCGCGAAACTGGTATATATGTATAACGGAAATAAAATTTTTGAAAGTAGTACATTGACGGGTTTTCGAAAGGCGTTGTTCGGCGTTTCTCTTGAATGAATCTACCGTGTTAATTTTTCTGTTCGTCAGTTTTTTAGCATTCTATCATTTTGGTTGTTGAGCCAGGTTTAAATTCCCGTGCCATTAATGTTACCGATGGCAGGAAGCGGGTTACCTGCCTTGTCGTGCAATAACAATAATTTAATATATAATTTTTTGATAATATACCAGTTTCGCGGTCGTTGGTCGGATTTATCTGTTCGTATTGGAAATGTCGGGTTTAAATTGAACGCTCTTTCTACAGGTTTTTGTAATATATATTGGTTTTTTTCGTTGGGTGTGGGTGTATCGTACGTATACAATGTAAATATAGGTTATGTCAAACTAAAATATAAAATTACATATTATCAAAAAACAAATAAAATTAAATTATATATTAGAAAAAATAAATAAACGATATATTACAAAAACAAGTGCATCTGAATATTAGACTACAACTCTTATATCAGTATGTGCAACGGCAACAAACACAGTTCAAGCTCCAACTGATTAAAGCGCCATTAGACTACGGAGCTCACATCGTAACGAATATAACAAAAAGCTGACAAACGTCAAAAATGCCACGTAAACGACATGGCAGATGACAGTTTAACAGTAAAAAACTCAAACATTGGTTTCAAATGATATAAAAGCCACTAAGAGAAGCCTCACTCACCCTTTGGGAAAAAAGATGCCAAATAAAACGCCTGTACATATCATAACGGAGCCCAAAAATGTAAATTAAAATTCGCAAAAAAAGATCACACTGTCATGTTGTGCGAAAAATTAACAGTTTAACTGAATTATTTAATTATGTAATTCAATACCTATTCTAATATAATTAAACATACAACATAATGATTCCATATACAGTTTAACCATCTGCACAACTGATTACTGTGCTCTCCAATAATTCCGTCTTTAAACGATTTCCGCACGCTGACAAATGTCATAAAAATAATTCCAGTATTAAAAAAAAATAAACCTAACAAAATTGCCAAATCTTTGGATCAGTGTGCACGTTAACGAACCGTTGCTCGAGTACTATGCATACGGAACAAGCCACTTCACTACGGCATAACACATACACTGTGCAGACATATGCACACCAGTCATTCAGCGAATCTGACAGTCTAATAACAAACTGAATTTTAACAAAAAAAAACCTGAAAGATTACTTAAAAGTAATATTTAAAAAAATATGTAAATAATACATAAAATAATTATTCTGAAAAAAGTCAGAATTCAACAGCCGGAAAAGAACAATTTTTTTGAACTACTAAATATATCTCAATCAATTTATCTCATTAAATCATATAGCATATCTATCTCACTATATCGATATAAAATAAAATGTATCTCATTAAATTAGTAAAAAATAATGTGCACTCTAATTAACATGTTGTTTCCCAATAATTAGAAAAACCGACGTCTCACCCACCTTCATCTTCATTGAACGGGAACGTCCCACTCAGACTGACATAGATAATCACCCCGACACTCCACATATCCAAACTGCGATTATACCGTTTATTCCGAATCACCTCGGGCGCCAGATACGCCGGCGTCCCCACGACACTCCGTCGGAAGCTCTTCTCCCCGATGATCTTGGCAAACCCGAAATCACACAGTTTCGTCTGCGGAAAGTCCCCATCCGACGCCAGCAGGACATTCTCCGGCTTCAGATCACAGTGGGCGATCTTCTTGGAATGTAGGTAGCGCAGTGCGCCCAGAATCTGGTAGATTAAGAAGCGGGTGATCCGCTCGCTTAACCGGCCTTTTTCCGAACTGAGAATCAACTCCAGCATGTCCCCCTTGAGTTTCTCCATCACCACGAAGATACGCTCGTTGGTCTCGAACATCCGGTCCAGGAGGACGATGCCCGGGTGGCGGAGGGAACGGAGGATGGCCACTTCGGTTTTCAGTTGTTCTTCTTGTTTGTTGGGGAAACGCTGCTTCTCGATCACCTTGATGGCGACCTGTATGATACAAAAAATTGGATTTATTATGGGAGTAAACGTTGAACGAAAAATATCATTTTGTCCATTGATTGGTTACGTCTTAATTGCCTTTTGTTGATTAATTTCGTCTTGAAATCAACTTTGTATTCTGAGGAAATTCAAAAAAAATCTACTGCAAATTAACAGACAGCATTTCCCGTTTATAGACCAGGCTGCGTCGTAAACAAGGACTGTCGAACATGGAAATGCGCCACTGTACCACGCCATTATATATACGAGTACTGGTAAAAACAAACAGTCCAAGCGGTTAAAAACTAACGCATGTTAAGTTCCAAAATAGTCAAATAATTTCGAAATATGTAAGTTCTTTCTTTGCTGCTTTACATGCATTTTTCAAATTAAAAACGACTATCATCTCAGCAAAATTAAATATACCGTATTCCGTGACACACGACGGTCCGTCGACGGAAGATCACTATAATATACAACATCAGCCAAATTTGTTGTATTGTATTTTCTTTTCGCTTTCATGTATAATATTCCAATTTGGATCAGATATCCAAAGATCTACTTTTCTTTTTAGTATACACAATTTCCGTAATTTCTCGCCCGGTGTCGATCCCAAGTTCCCACCCACACTCCCTCAATTCAGAACACAAACGACGTCTCGCAGCGACTTAATCAACAGGCAATGAAAGCGTAATTTGGCCACAGGGACCTGTCACAAACGCGGAGATTTGCTGTGGAGCCTTAATTCCCTCATGCACCCCCCGCCAGCTGGACGATTCATCCTGATTTACCGCATCCCAGTCAGAGGGATTTGTATGACATAATCGACGACCAATGTATCCCTTCCAGCCACATTTCCGTCTGCCTCACACAGAACAAAACAAATACACACTGAGCGATGGCAACTAATCAACTAGACCCTAGAGTGGTGCACAGGGTTTACATTTTGTACAACTATCGTGATGATAAACACCATTAACGATGTGGAATGACGTGGTTGCTGGTGCGATTCATAAAAAAATGCACACAAATTGCGCTGGTTACTTTTCAGTACATGTGTCCATTAATATTTAAGCGCTACCGTTTTTTTCGCAAATGTTTTGTCATCAGAAAGATAAACTCCTGTTAATAAAGATAGTCTCTAGCTGCGATCAACCTACAAACGACGGGATAATTTCCAGCAAAAACTAAGAAAAGGTCAGTAAAAGGCACAGCAGCAACACTTTCCATCCACTATCGTCGAATGATCTCCTTTCAAAAACGATGATCATTCCCGCTGTTTACAGCGTTCGATAATAACGTTTTTAGAATGTCAAATAGAATTTACCCATTGCATTAAAAAGAAGGACAATTCACGTGCTAGTTTCAATACAGTACAAGTTTTCGGCATTCGACGCCTACCACTACCGATCATTTTTTGCCACTGCACTACGACCGATCTCTAGCAAAACCAGCAATGGTGTGCAAGCGATCAGAGCTATCGCATTCCAGTAGTACAAAATCTGATGGGAACCAACCAGCTCAGTTTTTTTGAAATATATTAGAATTGTAGAAACATGTTTGCTAAAATTTTGTGCAGGCTAGGGGATAGAGATAGTCGGAATAGCATTACATTTTACGACTTCACATGACACTATCTCGGAAAACAACGAAAAAAATTCGCAACTGAATTGCAAGTACCAAAATCAACTCACTGATTCCAGTTTTCGAAAATTCTCTGTAAAATGTCTCAATCTAAAACCGAACAGAAAAAAACTCAAGGCAATTTCTTTTTTGAGCCACCTCTGTAAAACATTTCCCCAGACGACGAAAACACCCAACCGGCACATATATATATATGTTTTCGATTTTTTACAAAAGAAAACCCTATTTTCCTGCGCATCCGTTCTACGTACCACACAAAAGCGTTTCTTGTGTTGCGTGACTAATCAGGAGTCTGACAAAGTGCTGGCAGTCACAATTACCCCATAAATACCCACATCACGCTAACCCATAGACAAAAACGTATTCTATTGACTCGTGACCAACGTAAAACGGAAGCCATTACTGACCGGTAACTGCCTGGAGAAAAGCAGACTGCACCGTACGATAATCATGGAATAATTCAGGAAAAAACTCCAACATCCACCTCAATCATTTCTTCACAGGAAAAATCAATCAAATTAATTTTTATGTTGCCCCGATCATACCCATCATCTTTCCAACAATATCAAGTAGAACGATAACAATTACTAGTCCATCCATCAATTTTCATAATAGCGTCAATAACGATGTTTCAGACGTATTCAACGAAACCAAACAACTGCACATGCATAGTCTTGTTGTAAGCATTGATTTACAATTTTTTAACTGAAAATTTTAAACCATTATCCATTAAAATCGATTAACGGAAGCCATGGTGGAATGACAACAACAATAAAAAAATCTCGAATCTCTCGCTGTTGACAATGGCCGCGATACAAAGTTAAGGTACTCAATAATGTTGCGAATAGCGCCTGCGAATGCATGACTGCTTATGCCTTTTAATTCAAAAGTTTTTATCTTAGTTTTTACCATTCAAAACTTTTGTGATGATTATGGAAAAGCGGACAACCGGAAACCACCCGCTTCCACTTCGCGGACTGTTAACAAGGGAAATACTATCAGGCGGACGCTTTTGGGCGTGATCTGACGATAATATTCTAAAGGAAGTTTGGTAAACCAATTACCAGAAAAATTTTATGGAAACAAGATCACTTACTAGTGGCGTTCAATGATCGCTCCTGTTGAAACTGAGCCACTGTACTACGATCACTACAAGGGACGTGAGCGCCTGGACGGAGCAAGAACGTCATTCGCTGAACAGCCACAGACTTCGAGTGATATTCAAATAATATTAATCTCCAAAAGCGGGATACAAAGGGTCGTGCACAAATTTGTCGAAAGTACCAATTACAACATAAACGCTACTAACATATCTGCTGGTTTTAACAGAAAAAACCCACTATTTATCAGCTTATAAGCTGATAAATATTGGGTATTTTCTGTTCAAACTGTTTTTTCTGTTTCTGCTAAAAACCAGCAGAAATATTAAAACCAGCGGTTACGAAATCGAAATGGAAAAAGGCTGCGTAAAGCTAGCTTTACGCAGCCTTTTTCCATTTCGATTTCGTAACCGCAGTGACACTTTTCCCCAGTCCTTTGCTTTTATATTTTTTTATATTTATACACACTTTCTATATTTATACTACATTAGCATTCACAAAGTTGAAAAAATTCATGCCAAAATTATGGATTTTCAATGAACCACTTGAAATAAACTGGTAGCATTCCACCATATTACCGATAAAGTATGTGCCATTGCTCTACGATTTATCTATACACAACCCAGCCAAAAAATCCGCTCATAACACGCTTAACCATCCGCAACGGCGCACATAATCTGCCATAACTAATTCCTCTCACCAATAAATAAAAACCACTTTCCCGCAGTCCCCGTCATCAATTATAACCAGCCCCTCATCCCACAAATAACTCAATCGACTGCCGGCATTTATTTCTTCCGCCCA
>JAQGAU010005115.1:0-10650 GCA_034698045.1 Paramacrobiotus richtersi
TTTTTTATTATGTCAGTGTTTGTTTGATACGGTATAAGCTGTGATTTGGCAGGTGTGATGTGATTAAGGCGTTCTGGTTTGGTCCAGCGTGATCTTGACGGCAAACAAGAGATGCGTCATGTTGAGTCGACGGTTAGCAGTATGTAGCACGGTCTACAGTAGTCAGCTTCTGTGTTGGCTTGTTCTTGCACTCGTATCCATGTCCAAATTGGGTAGTGCTTGCGTCAGCTGTACAGCCAGCCCGACGATCGCCGCAGCTCCAGCAGAAACAGCCGGTTCATTTTGCAAATTAGTACTATTTTTACCCGGTAGATTCGGGCGCTATCTATTCAGTCGGAAGATTTTAATGAAGGGTTAAAGTCTGCTGATTATTAGCGCTGTACAACAGGGCAGACGTGATAGCGGGTGAGTCAGAGAGTGTTGTTTTCATGAATGACTTGGCGATGTTGATCAGCTGTTAGTAATGTAGCCGCGAGTTGGCTACTTGCTCGTCAAGAAGACACGGTTCACTGTAGGTTGGGCCAGTGAGCATTTGGTTGACTTTAGCGTCTGCGGCCGTGCAGCGATGCGTCGGCATTTGCTGAATGACTTAGCGAGCGGTAACGGGCGTTCGGTGTGTGCGAAAGCCGGGATTTGCTGAATCAGCGGCTGTGCTCAGCGGATAAGACGCCTGGTGTATGGCTTTCCAGTTGGTACTGGAGGCGGGAAGATCGGTCTGTGTATGCTGTGTGATTCCTTCCGGTGGAGTTGACGCGGTGCACTGGTATTTCTAACGACCATCTTGCGCGAGGAACGAGTGTTGTGTAGCTATCCGATTGCGATCCGCCTTCCATTCCGATCAGCGCACTTGCCGGTATATCACTGCTATCGTCGAAAGGAGGACTCTTCCCTTATCTGTATCCTTATTCGCTCCATCGGTATTGACCATGTCGAACTCTGGACCAACGTACGGGATGAGCGCGGCCGTAGCGCGAAAGGTCAGTGCAGTTATCCAGTATCGACTGTTGGTAATTATGGGGGTTTTCCATCAGTTTTGTATACGTTTTCCATTTAACGAGACTTTGGTCGATGGTGCGATTAGTTGGATAGCGGTTGATACGGTTAGGATCATTAGCTAGCGTACCCAGTTAGAATTCGGGAGAGAGGATAGGTTAGGCGACTTAATGATCGGTGGGATCGGGATGTGATGAATAAAAACATAGCCCGAGGGAAGCAAGACAGACAGTCAATAGAAAGAACGCTGCGTCGTCGGTTAGTTGGTTGTCGAGATTGCCGAACGGATGACGGATGGCGACGCTGGTCAGCGCCCAAAATAACTCTGTTTACGTAGCCTGGCATGAGATCCGGCAGAGCGCGACGTTATTAGTTTTTACTCTCCATGTAAATTCAATCATTTCGCATCATTTAGTAAACTGTACATTAGGTACTCGAACGATAACTGCTGGCCGGCTTCGAAACTGGGATACTGCATGGTTATCGGGTAATTACCGGGAAGACGATTCACAATGGTCTTCCGGTGTCGGGCAACATGACCAGCAGTGCAATGAGTCACCAGCGTTATATAGGTACACGTTGCACTGTACAAGAACATGTACCGTGTACGTAATATGTACGGCTGCACTTATCATTACATTCCAACAGGCACCGTTAGAGGTCGGTCTGATGGTACGCATACTTTCGGTGGTATAAAGTGAGACTGATGATCATTCTACTGCGTTCGTTCACTCAGCGTACGATGAATGTACTGATAATGAAATCGTAATATAGCTGATAATATATTATGGTATGTTATTGCTCATTGGATACGTGTACTAGCTCCAAGGGAAGCGTGATATGGACCAGGAGGCGGCGACGCTGCAGTGGATCTACGGTATCATGGGCGAACGGCCGCCTAACACCCCTTACGAGGATCTGTTGCGCGACGGGCAGGTGCTGTGCAGGTGAGCGATGAATGGACTTCACTGGGCATACCACGTGCTAAAGAGTGTATGATTAACAGGTTCGCCAACAAGATCAAGCCGGGTATCGTGCCCCGCATCAACAGCGGTCCGGGCCAGTTCAAGCTGATGGAGAACATTGCCGCCTTCCAGCAGGCCTGCAAAGCGTTGGGCGTGCGCGAGTCGGACGTGTTCCAGACCGTGGATCTGTGGGAGCGCCGTAATCTCAGCCAGGTCACCAACTGTCTGTCGGCGCTGGGCAGCGTGGTAAGTGGGACATTCGTGTCTGACATGTCTTATACGTTGACATTTACAATTTGGCTTATGAT
This sequence comes from Paramacrobiotus richtersi, assembly GCA_034698045.1. Classification (NCBI taxonomy): domain Eukaryota; kingdom Metazoa; phylum Tardigrada; class Eutardigrada; order Parachela; family Macrobiotidae; genus Paramacrobiotus; species Paramacrobiotus richtersi. The sequence continues at coordinate 2,267 of JAQGAU010005115.1, forward strand.
TGCAGCTGCAAAAGACTCACCCCCACCTGCCCATGTTCGGCCCACGCGTCTCCGAGGCCGTGCCCCGTGAATTCACCGAGGAGCAGATGCGCGCCGGCGACAGCTACATCAGTCTCCAGTATGGCACGAATCAAGGTGCGTACCCGCTTATAACACTTCTACGCTCTTTCTTTGCACAAAACATAAAATGTATAAGGATTCGCGACACTGCTAATAGGAATGGATATGTATATAACAATCGTTCACATGATCACATCATGTACTGTAGTATAACATTATAATAATATCTATGATGTGTAGTATAGGGTTATTACGTTGTGCACCGTACCCCAACCCGGTATTGCTCCAGATACCCGGCATGGGACCAATACAGGGACATGGTGTGGTGCACAACGAAATGCCCTCTATAAGTATACCATGTATGTATATCATATGTTGTCAGGTAATATGTATATCATGCACATAATCCACAATCAAGTATACTTCCACAACGTTATTGATAACGCTCTGGTTATCGTTTGCAGGAGCCAATCAGAGCGGCCAAAACATCGGCAACACCCGCCACATGTGAGACAGGACGCGGCCACCGTTGTTGCTGCGTTCGGATCGACCTATCGACAGTGCCCGGCTCGTACTCGACGCGGTGTCCAGCTCGGCTTAGTTATGCGCTACCTTGATGAGTGGAACACTAGTTGTTGTTTGGGGTTCATGTTTACTCGTTTCACCAATACTGTTTTCTTACCTGTTATGGGCTGTTGGACTACACGTTGATGACTGGTGTGCTAGGGGTTGTTTTCTAATCTACTGGACATAACGTTTTTTTATCTGTTGAATTAATCCACTGCATTTACACGATACGACTGTTGTGCAACATGTCCGACATAAATGAATTGCCGTCTTTACCTGCTACTTTCAGTACATTTCCGCAGATTTACTAAATTTCTGCAGATCAGTACGAGGACCTGTGCCATAGCTTGCTCAGTGTAAGTTACGCACTCGTACACACCACTCTACACAGCCCGTGCCATCGGCCGAGTGATGACTCATCGTACGTGTTGTCAACAAATTTACGAAGTGCAGCGGCTAGTGCGTAGTGTACCGTGCCGTACCTGTACAGCCGGCTTCGTGATCATGCTGATGCTGGCTGTTTCGAAGAACAATACAAGCCAAATAAAGCAAAAGCAAAGTACGGCTGTATTTTTTCTGACAGCGAGATCAGCGGTCAGATAAAGATCTGAATCACTTGCTAATGCCTAGACGAAACAGGCATGCTCACGCCAGTCCGTTACTGGCCACGAAAGCACGAATAGTTTACGATTTGATCAGTTCGCGCTGATTGTGTTCTTCCAATTACTGATACCGATTGCAGTTTGTGTTCTCTCTTGCACGGCACGAGTCCCTGGTGTTGTCCCTGGTGCAGCAGCTGTTCTCGACATAATCCCGAGGTGCACTGGCTTGTAGAAGCCACTACTTCAAAGCCATTGCAGTCTGGTTTGCGCGGACCTGCTTCTTCCATTTGGCATTGCTTTCTCCTGGCAAGCGCATCTGTACATATTGTAAGTCTCTTAATACACCGAGAAATATCCGACTATTGCCCGAAAGCAGTAGTTTCAAGGACTGTATGGTCTTGAATTGTGTATACATGACGTCAGTGATTGTTGTGTAGAGCCATGCCGCCGTTCCGCATGCTGTACGGGGACCATGGACACCGCCTCCCCGTCCACAGCTGGAATGCCGCGGATGTGCGGGGGGAAGACGGGCTGTTCCAGCACGGGACCGTCATCGGCGTCGAGAACGATCGGCTCATTGTGGATTTTTGCTGTCCGGGCCAGCGGGGCCAGCTAGTCGAATACGGCAAAGCGTTCCGCTGCATGTTTAGCCATAGTTGGGAGAAGGAGTTTCAACCGGGACGTGCCGTGGAGGTGTTGCTGCGCTCTGGCCAACAACGCCCCTGGGTGTGGCGGCCGGCTACGCTGCTCACCGCCAACATCCCGGATATCTATGGACAGCTGGCCTTTGTGGAGCTGAACCTGGACGGGCGGCGCGAAGTTGTGGACTATCAACAGGTCCGTCTGCCGCCAGCCCCCGCCGATCTGGACTCTCGTGTTATCCGTCAAGGGGATTTTGTGGTCGGATCAGTGTGTCCGCAGCGCGTTGGTCTCGCTCAGTTGTTGCCCACCAGTGAATCGTTGTGGTCGTCTTTCTACCGGCAGCTAAGCGGTCATATGTCATATTTATATAAAGTCTGGCCGCTGTCAGTCAGCAGTGAACACCTTCTCTTTCTGCAGCCCTTCCCTGTGCCACGAAGCCTGGTGAGTTTCGCATGGCTGCATCTTAAAATTGCATTGTACTGTCCACGGGCGTCTCGCATATCAGTGATCAACCGCTACTGTAGCGTGTTACGAATGCATCACTTCCGATAACTGAACTCGGCAATGCGCTTTTTTCTTATTTACAGAAAGACGAAATCCGCTCAGCAGAAGGCAGTCTTGGAAAGTACATGGAGGAATACATGGGACCGTTGGTGGGGCGGAAGCGTGGAACGGTTGTTTGCCGGCGCTGAATGGGGGTGTGGTGGAGGAGAGTGGACCAGTATGGGGGTGGAGTCTGCAGCATCTGGCCCTGCACGTTCTAGAGGAAGTGTTCAGCCATCTCGACACCATGGAGCGCGTCCCTCTGCGATGCGTGTGCAGCGGCTGGGACGGGTTGCTATCCGGGATGTTGTCCGTGGATATCCGGATGAGCCATGTCGACTGTCGTTTGCCAGGGCGGGTACACTAGCATGCCAGGTATGCTTACTCCACTGCCGCACCGCTCTTTAAATGCGCCATGGCCCGAACGCGCCGCATCACCCTGATCGACCGCGGGCCCTATGTCCTAGCAGATGTCCTGAAGAATTTGACGGTGTGCGGCCGGCTGGGTCTCTGTGGGGCTGATCAGAAAGTGGTGGTGGTGGCGTTCCAGTGCGACATGGGCACCGAGTGGGGCACACTTGCTTACAGTGCCGATATGCTGGCGGCAGCGATGGCTGGCGGGTGGTGCAGTCGATTGCTGCTTCGACAGTGCATCGTGTCCGGCTACGGCATCCCGGATCTGCTGTTATCGGGGGTCGTAGGGAGTGGCTCGGTGAAGGAGGACTTCTGGCGAGCGACAGAGTGCCGTTTGCCGGCGGTGGACGCCCAGCGCGTGGCCGACTGGGTGGCGGACAGCGTGCGGCGTGTTCTACCGGATCTTGATGTTATTCTCGAGGTTCGTACGGTGCTACATGCTATCTGGTGTATGTCGTAAGGTATGTAACCACTGCTTTGTACAGCGACTGGATCAGTTCACCCGTCGGGACCCGCGGCCAGCCAACGCCTATGCTGGACGTAAATGGACAGTGGACAATCTGGCCTTCCTCGATGTGAGCAAGCTGTCCGACTTGGCCCGGTACGCGCTTGTAGCCGGCAGATATGTTTACCTGTTTACGGTTTATGCCGTAAACACTTCTGCCTAAACACCAAAAAGTGTTTATGCTATGGTTAAGGTATCGGGCCGGCAGATATGTTTATGCACTCGGCAGATATGTTTATGATGTCGGCAGAGATGTTTATGCGGCCGGCATATCTGCTTACACAAACAAATTTCCCCCGCTAAGTTGTTGAAAACTGCGTTGGAAACTGCGTTCCCAACGCAGTATACGGCAGAAAATCTCTGCTCTTGTTCGAATGGAAGCAATCAGCACTGTAGATGCCGCCCCTACGGGAACACATAGAATGTATTGCTGGTAAACAACTCAAGCGCTGCAGCCAGAACAACAGGACTATAACACTGTGCTCAGCTACGCATAAAAGCGCGCACTTTATCTAATCGATACGCAAGGTTTTCTGACGTTCTAAACTCAAGCAAAGACAATAAGGTATCTGACACATGTAAATGTCCGCCGATGGTATAAACATTACAAATGGATACATATAACTTAGCTGGTTAAAGTGCGACGTCTTGGCTTTGTAATTTTCGTGTGCTAACTGCATTCGTAAACCACTGTGCGCTAGGAAATAATTTCTGTTCGTTACTACTTTCGCTTTCCCTGTGCAACTCTTTCTTACACCTCGTAAGCCTGAAACCTGGCATGTTATTAAGAGGACAATAAGTGCCGTGATGTTAGTCTTGTATTCAACATACATCAAAACTAATTTTACCGTTAGCAGTTTACGAACCGCGTGATCCTCCAGTGGCAATTGTGTAACTTGCCGCACATGGATTTGAACCATAAACACTCCTGTATCCCGGAAGATCTGTTTATTGCCACGGCAGATCTGTTTATGCGCCCGGCAGATCTGTTCATGCGGCCGGCAGATCTGTTTATGGCCTCGGCAGATCTGTTCATGCGCCCGGCAGATCTGTTTATGGCCTCGGCAGATCTGTTCATGCGCCCGACAGATCTGTTCATGCGCCCGGCAGATCTGTTTATGCGCCCGGCAGATCTGTTTATGGCGCCCGGCAGATCTGTTCAAGCGCTCGGCGAATCTGTTTATGCCTTAGACAGTATTAAGTAGCGGACAGTAAAAAATACGGTATCTGGCCTGTCGTGTAAAGAATAGTTTTTTCTACGTTATAAAACTGTTTTTAGATTAATTGTATCATTTTACTCTGTTGAAATGAAGAGTCGAATGCGAAGTATGGTTGCGCCCGTGTCCTGAACAGTCATATATCAGGTCTCATTGCTTTCCCTAGCGCATGCAGTGCAGCCAGTATGCTTGCTGTGGTCTGTCGTAATGAAGAGAGCGAGTATAGAACAAGAAGGGAGCGGGTACGGTGCGAGAGTGCCTCTCTCACTCACGTTCTGAGCAACTGGAACTGCCGCCGCTCATTACGCACTAGACTTGCCGAACTATTTTGTAAGGAAATGACCGACTAATAGCTGCAAATTGTTGGATATTCATATTTGGTGTTTGCTTGTTTTCCAAATAAGATTAAGTAAAAATACTTCCACTCATTTGGCGGACACTTTGTCCCGTAAACCGGCAAAACTTATAAAGGGCGAAAACCGCGTCCGACGTCACTTTTAACCACCCGAAATCCTGAGAATTCTCCGACGAGACCCATCTAACGGTTATAGGGACAACTGCTGGGTGACTGAACTTTCTTTGGGTCAAAACAACGAAAGCGTTTTTCCCATTTACCGTTCATGACCATTTCGATCAGGACATTTTTCTAAATGCGATCGACTCACTATACTTCTTCCCAGCGGAGCCATCCATATGACACTGGTCATTTGGTGCCAATCGGCAAAAAGGTACGGATGGTATTCCTTATCTCCTGGGTGCGGAAAATGTGCCAGGGTAACCTTCTGAATGACACCGGTCATCTGGCACTCGGCAAAAGTGTAGGAATGAAACCAGTAATCTTGTTAGGTCCGGCAAAAATGCCTGAATGAACGGGGTAATCTATTGATCTCTGAAAAAAGTGTCCGGATGACCTATAGATGGTGTCGCTAGCGGAATCTCGGTTGAAGGTTTTTTTGGGTAGGAAGATCTTTTTTGGGTCCGCTTGTAAGCTATCGTTTTCTTTTTTCCATGCTCCTTTTTCAGTTCCGCTGGAGCATTGGTTCCTGATTTATCAAACATTTCCTTGGCATTTTTTCGAATGCAGTGCAGAAAATGGTTGCTCACTACAAATTTTCAGTTCCGGAATTTCACTCGTTTTTTTGTTAACACTGCAACACTTTTTACCTTAGATAAAACCTTAGTGCTTTACTTACACGCTTCAGCTCCATCAAGTTTCATATAATGTTTCGGTTTGATCAGTAATTGTTTAATATGGTCATCCTTTTATTGTTTGTGAAACTTTTTCCTTCGTTCGTTATTTAGTTCCGACCAAGCATCGGGCCCTTGATGAGCTGATAGCCAGCCTGAGTTATGGAGTTTTGGAAGATATTGCATCATTAATTACCGCCATTCGTCAGCACTTCCAGTTGTACAAAAAATGTGAGTCTGCCGGCTCGATCCTGTCGGCAGTGACAGTTGACATAATCATACAATATTCGGGCTACAGCGAATGTTCACAAGCTTGGCGCGGGTATTATTGATACGAAGCCACATCCAACGATTGACCATGATGACAGTTGTAGTGTGTCGGTGTGCCAAGAAACACCAGTGACTACGTAATCGACATGATTCGGATTACTTCTTCCCGGTTATATCGGATAATAATTCGGAAAGTGCCGGACATGTTGATGAAAGAAAAAAACCGAATCCACATAATCATCTTTGATCTTCTCTCCAACAGCTATTAATCCCAGCGCGAAATTTAATGGTGTACTGGGTGGGGAGTCGAAGATGCGAAAATGTTCTGGTCTATACTGCCAGTTACCGGGCAGTAGCATACCTGTCGTTTATATCTCGTTTTATAGCCCAGAATACGTACTTTCTTATGATATGAAATAAAGTTTTGTAATCGATCACTGGACCAGCAGCTAACCGTTAGTTCAAACCGAGGTATTGCAAATCTTTGTCCCGCATTTCGCATCATGCTGCAGCTAGCTCGTGAGACGGATTCGGCAACAAATCCATAAATTTGAAAGTCTACCATCTGGTCGCATGAAAAGAATCGACAAGTGTTCTGTGCTTCCAAAGTGAGCAGCCGGGCGGGCGTCTGAATCAGGGAAATTTTGATAGAATTTAAATATTTGAAATTAGTTTTTTTTTAACCAAATATTTTAAAATACCTACAGGTAGCAGTAAGATGTCTCCCTGCCTCCGTTTTTGTAGTTTAGTGATGGGGCAATAGAAAGTTCTTGGGCGCATTCAGAAACGCGCACAGCATAGACCACGACAGACACTGACGTTTGCAGCACCGCTTTTCGTGAACTTTTTTTGCAATGTTCGGCAGTTGTAATTTTGTCTGCGCTGTTACGGTAGCAACTGGTGAACCGGGTTTTCTCGCGATAAATTGCCCATACATTAGGCTTATTCAACAAATATAACTCGACATTTAGATCGCAGTCTTTCGGCAGAAGTAGCAGCACGAATAATTTATTGCGAAATAAATAGGTGTCCAGAGGACATGATTAATTTCTGGATCGGTTGAATTATTTAATTACTGCGGCTCAGCCAGAAATGTCATCCCGGATATCATACCCAATTCTGAAACTAGATGAAAAATGCTTCAAAGTGAGGTAGATTGGATGATCGCTATTTTGACGACTGGTAGCCAAGGAAGCGGCAAAACCATTCGCATCTTCGACTCCCCACCCAGTATACGGCAAACGATAACCTTATTTTCGGTTCTGTTCATGCATTGTAATCAAAACTGAGCGAGTCGCGTGGTGTTACCACCGTTGACACGCCACCGTTTTCAGTTTAAAACCAAATAACGAGCCTGTGCTCCTACATAATCAATCTCCTCTGAAATCTTGAGGGATTAATGGAAAACGAAACTTTTCCAAATGAATACGCATCGTTTAAAAATGTCCGTAAGGCTTACATCAACGGATAATTAACGGCTTTTCTGACGTTTTCTAAACGTCCATTTATTTTGCTATCCCTGATGGCAGAACATTAGCTTTATTAGGTGACTTGAATTCTTAAAATTTTTTGTCAGATCACACCAGCTGCGAAAAGTTGTTCGAGTTGTGCTCGACTCTTTCCCAAATTCTGAAGAAAAAAATACTCTACATTTTCAGACAGTATAGTTTTTGGCTATGTAACGTTTTATTTGGAAGAACCATCTTTCGTGTTTTCGCGCGAAGCAATACAAACTCACTATCGGGCCGATGTTTGACCTAGGCGGGGACGCAAAGAACGCGGTCAAACTTGACCAGTGGTTGCGTTGTGACAGGATGAGATTGTATATAGATGATTTTGCAGCGTAGCTGTACAGAACGAGCCCGAGCATCGGTTTAGTTTCAAGTTCGAAACATTTGCAAAGCATGGCGAAACTTGCTGCACTTTGAATCTTCTAGTCGCGTTCGGTCATCCCAGCTTGGGCTGGTTTTCGTCTCGAGATTCGAAAATGTTTTACGCGCTAACAGCGCATCGTATACCCCTTCCAATAGAGTTTCGGGCAAGCTTCAATCGTACTATTTCCGTAAAACAGCAGATCATTCTTTAATTATTGCACTTGCACATCTACGGACACCTTTCCGATTCGTGTGTTTTAACTTAGAAGTCTATGGAAGACAAAATTCAGTGGCTTGGCTTCCGGGCCCTGCCCAACCTTTCGTTGTAAAACCGAACTGTTTTTGGTTCACAAAGAAGACACGCTTGTTGTGATATATTAAGCCTTTAATATATACGACCGCTCAGTACCAGCCCACAAGCCAAATAACTAGCACAAAGTCACAGAGTATGGAATATCGTATCTCAAGGTCACAGCACAATACTACAGTGATTGTTGCTATA
>JAQGAU010005116.1:0-10650 GCA_034698045.1 Paramacrobiotus richtersi
TACTGCTGGAGTTTATCGGTGACGAAACGCTGAATGAATGCCTCGTAGTCGGTGTTCCACAGGTCAAGGGAAAACAGTACCACATGCTGACTGGTATGGTTGTTGAAAAGGATGCGGGTGGAATTGGGGGATAGGGTGCAGGCGGGGGTGTAGAGATAGGACGATTGATTTGTAGGGCTTGGGCATTTGTAGACGCGGATGTGGACGTTGTTGTACGGGATGGACATGGATTCGCGGGATAGATCCACAACGGCTGCTTAGAAAGTATGACATAAGCGATGGGTGTGTATGAACAATGCATATCAGCAAGCGCTACGTGTTTCGCAAGGAAGCATGGACCGAACAACAGTCTGAGAACTTGAAAGAATATTATGCGACTTAGGCTAAAAGTATTACAGTATCTGTACTTCAGAAAATATTAAGAAATACGCATTGAGGTACTCTTGCACTGTCGACATCTGCTACTATAGATCCAATAAAAACACTCGAATATGCTTAGTTAACATATAAGGAGGATCCAGATAAGTTATGTTATATGCATTTACAACAGCGATCAAACTACGAGTCAGAACCACTACAGCCATCATTCTTTTCTCGTATAGTTTAGAATTTCGGAAAATTTCCAGTGAAAATTTACCCTTGTTTATTTGTGTTTATATGTATTTAAACTACATAATTATGCTCGGTACATGTAAAGTCGTGTTGCCGTTACTTACAATTAATCAAAGTACAGTCTGCAGCGCATGCACGTGTGGCACAGCTATGTACCTAACTTACATCGTGTTTACGTACCCGCTGGATGAACGTGGATGGCCATTAAAGTACAAACGAAAACAAGGATCACGAACAAACAACAGGATTCCATAGCTGGTATGGTAACGACAGCATAAGCTGTTCCTGATACAATTATGAATACACAATTAGATCTAATTTACAACTGAGGTAGTAGTTGTTCTGTTCCCGCTAGAAAGAAGATTAGAAATATCTCAGATCAACATTACTACACATAGAAATGGTTAGTGATGTCTGTCGCAAGGCAGGTCATTGAGATGTTAAACTGATGAATCCAGGCTTAGCATAAATAATCACAGCATGAGAATTTTTACGAATGGTTTGTATAATTATGGAAATACTCAAGTGTACTACTGCAGCCGTACAATGCTCCGGCATGGGTACGCGCTCAGACGACGTTGACCTATTTGAATTCCACGCGTTACATAAACGACAGTGCATTCTCCCGGCAAAAAAATGTGCCAATAACATGTTATCGTTTGTGTACGTTTCAGAGTTCGTTATCGTCTTGAGAACCATGTGCCCGCAAAAAACCAAATGCAAGAGAAACTGCGCGAGGACAGTGTTTGGCGGAATTACGGCCGACAGAAACCATGACGCCTAAGTATATCACACAGGTGCCAGTTAATTGTTATCAGCTAAAGATAAAACTTAACATGCACCCAATCTGATGCTATACTGAACACTTTCTGCACTTGAAAAAATATGATGTATGAAATTAGAAAATTAGAATGACGGAATGTTTCCTTCATGCCCAGACTGCTTTATCTAAAATGCACGTACTCCAGTTCCGTGTATGAGTAATAAACCCGAAAGCCCAACAACAAAAATCAGGGATTAGGGAGGAAAACATTAGTAAATGTACCCTGCGCAAAACATACTGCACAGCCAATACAGGACCAAATATCAGTAATTTTTCATCAACGATCGCACAAGTGCTTGCCGGCTCAATAAACTATCTTGTTACGCTGGGTTATGCTCATCATCCGGGGCCCCAGTTCCTAGAGACGAACAGCTGTCGAACACGTCCAGATTTGCCCGTTCCACTAGCGGTACCCGAGGCGGACGCACCCGGCACAGGAAGATCGGAACTTTTCCGGGCCGCTTGTCCCTTGATATCCTTGTTATTTTGATATCCCAAGCTGCTGCCGCCTGCGCCCCATCCACCGGTGTAGAAAATGTGCCGTTTGTCAGCCGCGCCAATCATATCGCTGGGATTGATCACGGTCGGCTGGTCCGGATACAGGAAATCACGGACGCCACTGTCGCTATCGTTGTAAAGGTCATCTTGACATATTACACAGGCGGTTAGGATGGAGACGATGAGGATTAAACGGAACATCTGCCAAAGATAGATAGACCATAAATCATTAGTCTCGTATGTCCGGTATGACGAGTGCACGTATAACGAATTCGTCATAAAACAATACTTGACAAAAAAGTTGTACCAGCAATTTGTTGATACAATGTCAAAACTACCCGCAGCGTAGTTTCTAAACGATAGGTTACACCAATGACGTTATTACAGCAACTAGCTTATTCTCAAGTTGTAAGAAAAAACGATGATGTAACGAATATGTAGTAAAAAATACATTTAATACAGTGATCGTCGCATTATTTATATATTCAGAGCACGTAGAAAATTTGTTCTAAAAGAAATTACTTAAATCCTCCGAAGAAAGCTGTCGATGTGCAGTAAAACATCTCAGGGTGGTGCGGAAAACCATTAATTTTGGTAACAGTATTATTTCACAAAAATCACTTTAGTTATGATTTAGCTCTAACGAAGCTTTTTATATGCGCCAGCGCCGCCGATTCAGCTTGTACATGTTTTTTTTTGCGGGCCATATAGTTGGTTTCTTACATACATTTATTAGGATTCACTTGTCAGCTTACTGCAGTTGTTTTCAATAATATGTACTTCGAATTTATTCCTAATTGTTTGCCCTTTAATGGAATGTTACAGCGTGAGCGCAGCTAGTACGTCTTCCTGTATATAAGTTACGAGTTACAAGCCATTTTACTAGTCTGTTACCAAAGTATGAGTACATTCGAAGTACGCGGCAAAACAAATTCTAAAAACTATTACAAGCAATGTTCACGGTACAAACACTTACAAAGTACTCGTAATTACGTATACTAAATTTTAATACTAAATACTAAATAGTACGTATTTACGTACGAACATACCGTTCGTTTGCAGTTATATGTCTTACCTTGGACAATGGTATATAAAGGACGCAACCACTGTCACATAAGGCAAGTCGGAGGTAAAAGATAAATACAGGTACGTAAGTATGGTTATTTCGAAAGCGGCACCATTACTGTTTGTTAAAATGCAACAATGTGTACTGGTTTGATATTCCATGCAGCGGATACCATCGCTGAAGTTTAAATATCCAGAATTAATACACGGGTGCGGTAGCTGTAATTACTCCAACGCTTTCGGGCGAGAAGGATACAAAGTGGTTCAGCTACGCTTTTCCGTTTTTTCTCATCTGTCAATAATTGCTCGGATGCTGCGACGATTTATGCACTGAACGGTATTTCATACTGTACATGTACAGAGAAGTGATTTTAACAGAAATCGCACTGTGTATAAACAGCATAAAAACTCTCTGTCAGCCAGCCATGATACAAGTTGCCTAAAGGCAAGATCCTGCCTTTCTAGTCCAAGCACAGGAAAAGCATTTCCGTTACGTGATCTGTACGGATTTCACAAAACGCTGTACACTTTTCTTTGATTCAGGATGTCCAGGACGTTCAAATTTCAGTGAAAAAATTAGTTAGTATTATAGTTTGATGTACGTGAATGTTACTGCATGCATAGAGCACAAAGAGAACCTGTGTGTACAATCGGTCACTACCATGATGTTTTTCCTCTGTATTAGTTTCTTTCTGTTCTCTTGCGAGTTGCTATCGAATGGGAGCTGATGATACGTGCCATCCAAACAATGCCATGGGTAAACCATTATAACAAGATGCTTTCCGGTGACGAGTAATGCGTCGATTAATAGATTACGTTTCATTCAAAATTCTTCTACAATTTGGGTCAGATGGCAAAGATTTCCCGAACCACCAGCCGTCATGAATGAAGAAATACGAGGAGATACCACCCACCCGCCGGAGGTCACGGACCTCCGTTGCCCCGTTCGGTTATGATTGCTGATCATTATGCCACAATTTCAAAATAACGCGCACGAACGAACGGAAACTGCGCTAATTACATTTAACTGTGAATTTGCTGAATGTTTGGCCGATTTTGTTTCGTGACGTCCGCAAAGAAACATTCTCAAGAAATTTCGGTACTGAGGTGATTAATGAACTAACGGGAAATTCACAACAGCAGGTAATGCCAACTACGCTCACAATTTATTATCTCCGCATGTACAAATATACATAGAAGTACATCATCACACTGCAGAATAAGCGCAGAACGGGCAACATAACCAACAACACTTCTCCTTTGCATCTTATAATCGTGCATGAAAATGTACATCTAGTAAAGGTCACTCTAATACAAAATTAATATACCACAAGCGTCATATTTCATCACATCTTTCGGGTCGTCGCGTTGGAAGGAAGGCGGGGAAGACGGTCCTACATGCACTTGCCGGAGCACTTGTAGCAGCCACCGCAGTCCTCGTCCTTGGAGCAGTCCTTGGCCCGTGGAGCGCCTTCCGTGGCCCAACACCAGCGGTTTGTGCGGCACGCCGTCCAACAGTTGCCCTGATCGCAGCCCCAATCGATGCCCTGGCGCACGGCGCAGTTGTTGCCGTTCAGCTGGTAGCCACCTGGGGGATCGGCGGCCAAGGAGGGGGCCAGGAGTGTAGCCACAACAGCGATCAGAATCAGCATCTTAACGGCCATCTTGCTAACGGAATAATAAACTGAGAAATGATAAAGCTATCGAGAGTAAAGGAAGTAATCCAATCGTGTTTAACTCGGAATAACTTGAATGTGGAAAAAGTTTGGCAGACTGTTCTGCTAAGGGAAAAGCATGCGTTTTATATGGAGATAGCAGTAGCTGTGTATCCTGGTTTGCTGGTGCTGGTCAGCTGCAAACAATGTCGATCGCGTGGAACAGACAATGGTCTGGCCGCAATCGAATCAGTCCGAGCCACAGTTACAACAGGATTTCTTGGTCACGAAATCCTTATCGATATGACCGTTCAGTTTTGATGAAGAACAAGAAACAGATGAAAAACGTATGTTCTCGCTATTAGTTGAACAAATTGGTTGGCCGTTTGCGCAAGGCGCCGCTCAATGTGCTTACACAATGGACTTTTATTCGCTCTTGTCTTTACTAGCATCACTACAGTAGATTCAGATTACAAGCATCCGTTGCACTTTCTAACTGCATTTTCCACGCCTCAGAAATTAATCAAATGCTGGTTATAATTTTTCCCTCGTGGAATGTTCTCTTGGACAGAAGCGCCATGTTTCTCGATCAGTAGAGGGATAATAAATATACGTTCAAGATGTTACTAAACTAAAATGAAACAGATTGATCCAGGACTGGAGTTGTTTTACACTGGAGTTATGGGTAGTTTTTTTGTTCCGTCACGTTCGAATTTGTGCATTCATTTGAACTTGTTCATTCTAAAACAAACTGTCTTGAAGTGAGCGGCTGTTTGTTTTATTTTTTCGTCCCAATAAGAACATGTTGCGGTCATACTATTGTACCAGAATGACTGGCACCAACTGAGTCAGTTCATAACTTTACTTCGTAAAAACCCTTCGTAAAAATACAATATATGGTTACGGCTTAATTACTGGTGAATCATTAAGATGCCTACGTACCACGTTGGGTGTACTGTGACTGAGCAATTTAACGATACCAAGCAAATCATAACACTAAAAGGGACACACCAATAATCTACAAAGATCAGTAGTTACAGAATTGTTCGAAGTATACACAAACACATGCAGCACCAAACTTGAACTGTTCTCAAAAACGATAAACTGATGAAGTGTTCCAGCACCCATGCATAACGATAAACGCGCCGTCGTTCCGGACAAGGTCAGAACGGAACCATACAGTGTTGAAGTGAACATCGCACATTAAAACCGTTTTATCTGTTATTCAAGTAGTCTGGCATAAGAACTATTAGCCGTAGGTCCTTGTAATCTCTTCCGGTTCGACTACAACTTCGCCAGCTTTTACTGAGTTGTGCGATACGAGTAACCACCCAATGTAAATCCACATCAATAAATTTTAATGTAGCTGAGCTGACATGCTAGGATGATATAAAGATTTGGGCTGCGTACAGCGAGCATTCACGTGTCGGTCGGTTGTACAAGATGTATAAAACCCCCATGGTGAGAAGAATATCGTCATTTTGCATTCTCGATGTGCCGCACATTGATATTGTTCTGACTGTAGCTCAGTTGCAAGTCAAGTGTATCCAGAATCTTCGTTTGTGTCCTTTACAATGTGGTGGCTGTTTTTCTTTGCGTTAACTGTGACAGTCGGCTGCGGTTTCCCGGGTGAGTCAGCGAGAACGAACGGAACACTATCTGTAGCAAATGACCCAGACACGCCTTAATTTCTCGACGAACACATCGCCCGATCTTCTGGTTCTACCGCATTATGGCATTTTTCAGTTTCATCGAATCAACTCAGTCGTACTGCACCAGCGGATGGCGTCGGATCCGGAATATTCAATTCCATTTCGAATCACAGTAGGTAACATGCAATCCACATATCTGATCAACGGTGAATAAGGCTTTCTGATCATGACCGTAGGATCCTCCGATCTGTATACCTTCTTCATGATACAAAATGAACCTAACAACGTTCCCTCGGCATTTTCAACATGGCAAGAAGTTTATTAGATTATTTTCGGCCGAATTCCCATCATCCAGAATGATGACCAACAAATATGAGACAATGTTAATGTCATACAGGATCCGTGTGCGTAACACGTACAAACGGCCGTTCATTGTAACTTCTTGTTTTTTTGCAGTTGTATCAAACGTTGATAAGGAATTTAGAATGGTGTATCGTAGATAGTTGTTTTGCATATATGTGTGTAATTGTTAGTCAATAAATGCAAGTCATGCGGCGAATACGACTGAAAACTACTGCATGCGCAGTATACAACCCGCACTGCCGATGCATCAAACTCTCATAAGAGAGAGACTAATAATTATTCCTACGACTTCACACTTTCCCGTCACTACAACTATAATTACAATATCGTTCCGCAGGTTCTCGTTTCAAGAACCGTTCGACGTGAACTTACATTACGCAACATAGATGTGAAAAGGATGGCGCATTATAGCAATTTGTGCAAGAATGTAAGAACTTCAACTGAAACAGCGTTAATGTTGTGTAACAAACTGGGTATGTCACGCGTTATGTGGTGCGCACCATTTGGCTCCTGGCACTTGCAAAGATCTTTCTCCCGCCAAGCTATGAATCCTGGAAGTTATTAGCGCGTAATTTGGATTAACATAGTACGATCATTTAGACCGTATTCTTATTCCATAAGACCACAAACGGCAATGCTAATCCAAATTACGCGTTGATAACTTAACCAAGATTAAACACCATTTATTTGGCAGTAGCCCGGAAACAATATTGACACAATAAAAATTTCACAAATCCAATAACAAATTATTTCAGCTAGCACAAGAATAAACAGTAGCCAGTCAAAGTGACATTACCGCGCATTACTTCCCTGCTTAAACGCTGAACAGAAACCAAGTCGATCTGCATTCTCCTTTCCGTGAGAACAACAGTTTACATTATTCCTTATACGAAAACAACTACAGCCCCACACCACACTCCCAATGACTCGCAAGCTAGCGGAACAAGAACACACCGATCCAACATAGTACGGTAATGGTGTTCTCGGGCCCTCGGCCACGACCGCCTCTTCAGCTGCTGCTCCGCCGAATTTCGACGTGGCGCCAATGTACGTGTCAGAATCCGTATCCCGAACAGCGACATCCCAGACCAGAGTCTGTCCTCGTAACCAGTTCAAAATTCATAACTGTTTACGATTTAATATACTGGTATCAAAATAAACAATTGCTCTTTCTTCACCAGATGATTTTATTCGTGTTTGTCTCTTATTTATGCGAAAAACGTGCTGCAAGAATAAAAGATGTTATTTTTCCTCATAGAGTACCGGTTTGTTGACACGATACTAATTTTATATGTGAATTTATTACCAAAGGAAATACGGTCATGAGCATACAGTAAACCAAGACCGGCAGATAAAAGATGGCTGAACGTTGAATGGTTGTTCACTGCATAACGCAAGCGCTTCGACCAAGCCGCTCTTAATTATACTGGGACCTTTCCGATTTTCGCAGCTGTACTCCCGTTTGCTATACTGTATTATAAGGCAAGCAGATAATGCTGCGGCAGCTTTCTGTGTGGATATTGTTCTTTACATCAAGTTCATGTGCTCCAGGTACGAAAGACTGCGTCTGCGCGAAATCGAAGTGGTACTGAACATTTATTTCAGCATGATGTTACGTTTTCTTTTACCGTTCTTCATGATATACGTACACGTTCCATTTTCTAGCAGCGACGGACTCCTTCGACGACACCGTTGATATGGATATGGACTCGGAAACTGCTAGCAGTTCTCGCAGTACATCCGAATCAAGTAAGGATAAAGCGCAAGCAGTGGGAGTTTTTGGAAATAATACTCTTGTTATGGTCACATTCAAACCGGCATGTTTCTCTAGAATCGATCGCCTTTGACACATTCATGCTTCATAATGGAGACATGCTGGAGGGCGCCCCATCAGCTCTGGGAACATCGCAAGAGATTTTTTAATGGTGTATTTACTTTTTTTAGGAGTATGACACAACGAAGCTGGTATTTAAATAACTACGGCAGTTATGTCAGTAATACAAACTCAAACCGAAAAAACCAAGACTATTCTATGCTTATACTATCTCCTTTTTGGACAGTTAAGGTGTACAGACTCTGTATTTACTGGTCGGATGTACTGTTACTACTGGTGCATGATGTATTATATGCCTGTACGATGTTGTTTAAACGGCACCTGGATTTGTATGTAAAAAAAATGATTGGTTGAATTGCGAGTCAATTTGTAGGATTTACCTTTGTTTATTGCGATTTACGTTATGTGTATAAGTCATTAATGTCAAGTACACTTGAAGCGTTCGATAACGTATAAAACTTTACATTCTGTTGACTAGTTGCTGTTGTTGAGAAGGCTTCGAATTTTGAGCTGCTTTGTAATCGAGGATGCCATCGGAATCGTGCTCGTCTATCGGCATTGACGGGAGTATTCGGATCCACAGATGCAGCGCTGCAAGATTCCAGTGTACCGGTACAGCCATCTAACAAAGGTAGCCCTCGTTAACGGATTATCAGCCGCTCAAATGTCAAGGTCACCATCAAGGACACTTCAGCTGATCTAATCAACAGTACAGTGCACCCCAAATAATTCTTCCATAACAACCACGCCAACCTCGACACCGCTTCCTGCCCCGTTAATAAGGTCAGGATCTGTTCAATCCCTCCTTACGGATTCATGTAAATCAAAACAATCCGGATTCCCAATTATGGTTGATTAGTATTACCGGCTCGCACTATGTCTAACCAGGTGCATTAATTATCATCGTCATGACCAAGACCACCGTCATCATCAAACCAAAGAGTGTTTAATGAATACCCCATCTCGTGGTGTTAAAATTCACAAAAACCAAAAATCTTCAATAGCCACTAAACAGTATTCAAAAGGGTTTGGCTACTGCAGTGTGATAATAATAATACTAATGAACTGGGCGTGCGAGTATCGGCTCAGATCTCGACAGCGTCTAACCGATGCTGGCAAATGGAACAACAGGAAACGATGGGGGCGTGTAGCAAAAACCCTAGAACTACAATGTACAAGAGTTTAACGTGTAACTGCTTGTTGTTATTTTCCGCTGTTTTTTTATTATCTCTTAGAAATTCATGTGTGTTCTTGGAATGAACTGTTCGCGTCATTCACGCAGATACAGTAGATTGTGGTACGAGTTCTTTTACGAAATAAAAGCTTGAACCATTTGAGTGTATTAGAACGATATGATGCAGTATTTCAAGCGATGCTGATTTGGACCATGAACAGCGAGTGACGAAAAATGGTGTATAATAGAGGCCTTGCGCACTGCACAATTTTTGACTGACAAAGGTTTCTTACTTACAAAGTGAAAAAAAGTCGTATGCAAGTACGTAAGTCTGTAAATAACGATATATGATCGTTGCAGTTGCGCGAGCTGGTTTGCATACTTTTATGAATCTGCACATACAAACTACCTCACATTCTAAGGCGCCACCTCAAAAAGGTTGAACACATGTAGCATCACGTACTAAGACAGGCCACGAAAGCGGGCTCAAACAAAAAATTTTTTTCCGAATTTGTTTAATTTAAATTTATACCAATCACATCCAGCAATCACACTAAAATCCCGCAAACTAACAACAGAAAAAGAATAACAGAAAATATCAGCTATTATTAACATAATTTCTTGGCTACTCAAGGCGCAGGCTGGGACGGTTGATCGCGATGTTGACGCTATGCCCTGGAACATTTCCGTGATGTTCCTCACCATTACAAAACTAACATTCCGTTAGACGTTTTCTTGTCAGACGAGCGCCGAAACCAGATGCAGATATTTCGACAATTGTGAAGCCTATTATGATATGATTTAAGGGGAAAGAATACCCAATGGGTTCCGTTTTAGATGGTTCTACCAGACAATTTTTTTGCACGAAATCGAAGTTGCATACAGTTATTGCATCAGGTACATGTGATAGACAAGGGATTGCTCTATCTAATGATCAGGTCATTGTTTACCCGCAGCGCGCGCGCAGCCCACAA
>JAQGAU010005117.1:0-10647 GCA_034698045.1 Paramacrobiotus richtersi
CCCCGCACGCTCATATTCCGTCTCACTGTACGGCTCTTCTTTCGGCTCAAAATACACCGGCTATTCAACCCCAACAAGAAACAAAACACCCATTATTCATTTTTCACCGCCTAGATTCTGTCAGATTTTTAATGCTAATTACAACAAAAAAATGTTTTGTTTTTCTTTCCATAATCAATTTCGATCTTCAGAATTTTCGTCTTTTTCAACCCAACAAGAAACAAAACACCCATTATTTATTTTTCATCGCTCAAGTGTTTTTTCTGTAAGATTTTTAATGACAATTCCAACAATTAGTTACTGTGTTATTTTTCGTTCCCTAATCGATTTTGATCTTCATAATTTTCGTCTTTTTTAATGTATTTTAACGTATATTTTTCAAGCTACTTACTTCACATATTCAGTGTCATTTGTATTATTTATTCATATTATTCCTTTAAATTTACATTACTCGATTAATTCATATACTGTCATCTTCAATTGTTTTTCAAAATTATTTAAATCGCCAAGAAAACAAAACACCCATTTATTACTTTTTTTAATTTCAACAAATAATATATTCTTTTCGTTCCATAATCGAATTTCGATCCCCATAATTTATGTCCATTTTATTATGCATTTTTCAGCTTATTTATTTTACATACTAATATTCTGCATTTACATCATATACTATTTATTTTACTTTTACGTATTGGATTAATTAATTTACTGTCATTTTTTAATTCTTTTTCTTCTTCAAATTCAATTAAAATCCAAATAATTGTTATCTTTTGTTTTCATATCACATTTTTGTTTATCCCAGCAGATTATCGACTGCACAAACATTCTCTATCGTCTTTACTGTCTTATTATGTCTGTTTTTTACCGCTTATATGTTCATACGATTCGTCAGTCGGTAAATATGTATTACGCTTTCGGCTAATCTACTTCCGCAAAAACACTTTAAAGCACAAACGATCCGTTTGCAGTTCAATCGAAAATGGATTACCAGCGTAGAAGTCTTACCGATTCTTCGCGGAATGGCTCGAATATCTTGGAACGGTGGCGTGAGAGATCATCGAGATCTCGGTGTAGGACTTCTTTGATGGCTTCCACGGACACTTGTAGACTATATTTAGCATGAAAGAGCACCTCGCCATGTTCATCCGTTAATGTCAATTGCTGCAAGAGCAAAAACCACCCTTTAAACAGACGGTCACGTGGAACATTACGTTCTCTTTCATTACACCGGAAGTCGCTCTGGAGTGCCATCAGAATTGTGTTATTTTTTTGCAAATTGCACTAGAAATTTTCACAAAAAAAACTGCTAGAATGCATGTATATCAACATAGTTAATAGTTTATGGTTTGGACTGTGTTATCCAATATGCAGCCTGCAACACACGTAAACGCCACTGCACTACGTTGTCTGACACTGCCGAGCAACTGCAAGAATGCAGCAGTAGGTTTCAGTTCAAAGCGACAATGGCATTAACCGGAAAACCGGATAAGAGTAATTTTGCACTATCGCTTTTATTCTAAAATCATCGCTAAATGGTTTGAAAAAATTTTAAATCTTAGTTCAGAATAACATTGTCCATATTACAAAGGATGGACCGATAAGGATTATATCTGCGAGATTTACTGTCACCGCACTACGATATTCACATTTCACAGTATTGAACAAATCCGTCGTTAATGCTGCATTAATTTTAAGATAAATATTTAATCCACAAAATTAACGCCACTCAATCGATAAAACTCACATAATTGTATCGAAACAAATTCCTCAATAATCACAAATCATTTTCTTACCGTCTTGATCAATTTTGGCGGCCCCATTTTTTTCATAGCCACACACAAAAATCAACCCACTTATAAACAGTTAATCCACTCGTCTACCAGCGTAAAAATCTAGGTACGCGACAAACTATAGTGCTGATCACAGCACACACATATACGATCAAAAACACAGCTAGCCGTTCAAGGTGCACACCATGCCGCAACTAAACTTCGCCGGGGCGTTGTCCGCCATGCACTCTCTCTACAACATAGAATCACCGATCGGGTTTGTCCTCGCTTTTCAAATTGCCAATTTCCACCTCCGGATATTTAACATCACCAGCACAACACTCACCGGCTAATGCCAACGCGCCGACTGGTTTATTCTACACAAACCATGTCCGCCCCGATTCGCATGCGCCATCGGGGGAGAGGTCGGGTTGGTGTTGTTGAGACAGCGCCCGCATCAACAGAAAAAAATGCAGCCCTGACACGCCCGTGTATGAGCGGTGAAAGCTAATCCCATGAGGAAACACACATGCCATCGGGGCCAGCACGCCCGTGACCCAAATTGCGCTGGCATATATTACCATATATTTATTTTTGACTGCCATCTGAGAAATTTGTTTGAAGCAATTTCCAGTGTGTACATCTATTTATTGAACTTATTTTTTTATGTTATATATTCGACAGAATTGTTTTGCATAAAGATATTTCACGTTTTACATTTAAACTATTATACCACAAAAATATTTGATAACATTTTTATACAGCAAGTGCGAATGCACTAATAGATGTGGCTGATTATACCAACTGATCTTGCTTATGCCACTACACTACAACTTCTTTTAATTATTATTATTATAATAATTACAGCTGTTTTTCTGCAAAGTCGGTGAACGATGTTTTTAAAACAATTTCTTTTCTCCACACAGCCACTTTTTTCAGTTACATATTTATTTCTATAGTCTGTTATTCTTTCAGTAATTATTATCCGAAATTATTTTCGAACGTATTTTATTTTCAGGAAAAATGATTTTTAAAATGCTTCAGATGTTCGAACAAACATTCTGCAAATAAAAATAAACCGTTCTATATTGTGAAAAATTAGATCTTACCAATTTCTACACAATCCAACTTGCCAAAATGTAATAATGGTGTAACCCGCCTGGCCCCCCACCCATCTCACTCACCCCGACCATCGATTCTCACGCTTCTCATCGGCCGCTGAGTAATGCCCCTGCTTGACGCATGGCTGCGTCGCTATTGTATAAGAACCGGTTTTCAGTGATTGTTTTACTTTAGCAAAGAAACGACCGTCTCTCTCTCTCGGGGTTTACAGTTTACAGACAACAACGCGCAACCTCACCCTCTTCACTCGCACCACCCAACACCCAGCGCGGCGACGGAAACTTTGTCCAACAAGACACACCTGGTTGGACTGGTCCAACCCGCTCTTGTGTAACATACGCCGCGTTCATTTCCGGGCAAAGTCTGGCTGGCGCAATGGAAATCTCAAGAGATCGGAATGCGTCAATAAAATCGGTTCGCACATCATAGATGTACTGAACAAAAATTATTTAATAAAACAAATTTTTTTCAAATCATTTTAAATACTTGTAGATAATTAATTTTAAATACAGATGTACGGAACAAAACTAATTAAATAAAACAAAAAGTTTATAATCAATGTGCCACAGGAAACTTATACCACATAAGCAAATTGCTTTTTTTTAAATCGAAAAAAGCAACAATCTCCGCTCAATTTTCCAGCCGCAAAAATCTAAATTATTTTTTTTTCGCGCTTCTTCTGTTTAATAATGCCAAGGATATATTTTCATTTTTTTCTAAAAACCTGACAAAAGAATAATTAAACGCGCTTCAAATAGCTTAAAGCTTAAATTTCTGTGAAGAAATATCTTTTTATACTTCCTGTGCAATCTATGGTAATTTTCTTTAATAGAAAAGTATTCTTTACTTCCACACATGGTGTAAAAAAATCGTTAATTTAGACGTCGAAACTGTAATCGAGAGCAATAAAATTAGCAAAAAAATGGCAAAACATCCTATCGAAAAATTAGAATGCGCGGTGTCACCCGATAGCCATGCACGTACTCGATTTACTTTGTAACCGCCTCCATAACATTCTACACGTCCAGGGACACCGCGCTCGTCAATAAAGGCCCGCTTGTCGCTGACGTCAACGTGCAGTTTCAAAACAAACTCGCGCATGTGGATACGTCGGCAATCCACGTCAGCGGTCGATTTTTTTCCGTGCTACGCCGCTGACATATTTCCACACAGTTCCAGCGCAAATCATGTCACGGAATTTCATGAAAAAATGAACCGTTTATTCACGCCCAGCAACGAGAACGGAATGTTTCCCGTCATAAATTCACGGAAACAAATAAGAAGATAATGTTCGTCATAAATTTCTGATGTTATTTATTCTTCACGCTAAGAACCGTTTGTAAATATTAAAACGATATTCTTTTGCAATACGAAATTACTCGTACTATATTAACCATTTGAAAATATTTTTTTAAAAATAAAAATCACAATAGTTCTGATAAAAAAGGTGAACTTACTTTACTGTTTAACCAAATAAATTTAAACAAACATAAAGTATTTCATATAAAATTATTTAATACGATTACTGCACCAGTAAAAATAGAAAACTACAAATATTCAAAGAAACTTCTGTTTAACTATAAACTTAAGCAAACAGTGTATGAATTGTTTGAGTCAATATAACTAATTGTAACACATTTTAATATAATTAAATAATTATTTTAAAAATATCAATAAAATTATATTAATATAAAAGCAATATTAAAATAAACAAAAACAATATTAAAAATATTTTAAAAATATAAAGAATCACCACTCTATGCATACGAAAAAAATATGTTGTCTAATTAACACACAAACAATAATTTCCAACCAATAGCAACCCAGTCAGTTAAGTACCTAACGATCTGCAATTTCCCCATGGTTAATATTAATTAAAAACCAACCGGTCCAACGCCATCCCTGGAAATAAGCTCATCCTCCGCGCGGCACGTGTCCCACCCCATACTCTTGTCCCTAATTCATCCCCATTTGCTCACGCACGATTGCCGACCCTGGATATGCAGCCAGACAACAGCCACCGTTTCGTATATAGCACATATATCCCGCGGATACGCTCCCACACGTGTTATAACATTCCCGGAATACCGGGTTCCTGGATGGCACCGGTTTTACCAAATCAACCGCACGCCCTGGACAATGAGAACGTGCGCCCATGTGTCGACAACAAGCACAATCCAGGGAAAAGGCGGATAACAAGCGGCTAATCGCTCTTACACTGTGTGGCGTGTTAATCGGTCTGACTCTGTTTCAAGTCCACCAGTGATTTGATAAAAAAAAGATTATTGACGACATTTTGCGCTATTATCTTGGGAAACCGGGCAATTTTAACGACTTTGCAGAAACATTGCTATTATTTTTCCTCTTGCTCTAACGACGACAAATCTCGAAATCCAGCCTTCATACACGTACCAGCGAAACACAAAGTAAAGTTTTTAAGAAAAAATTACCTAAAAACTAATATTAAAAACACACGTATGTATTTAATATTATCATTTTTTAATTGGAATTAATTTTTTTAATTAATTTTTTTATCATTTAGTATGATGTCTTCATTATCATTTTCTAATTTTAATTAATTTTTATAATTAAATGTTTTTTATCATTTAATATCATGTTTTAATTCACATTTTTTCTTTTTGTTTATGTTATTTTTTTTTAAATTAAAATTCTTTTCATATATACATGTTTCATATGCACAAAACCACATTATGTTGGCTGTTTTGTTACTACTATAATTTTAAATTTAGAATGAATAATACTGTTGCAATTTACATGTGCATTTATCGAATACATGAACCTGATAACCGGGTAAGCACCGACAAATTTCCTGTTAGAAAAGCCGGATTGAATAAACCCCCCATAAATCTCTTCAATTAAACCCGTATTAAATTTCCAACGATCCTACTTTCCCTACGGCAGCAAAAAATCATTTCCGCTCATTCTCATCCCCACAAAAACCGCCCTATCCATTTCACACTCCCACCTGCTCACCAATCGCACTTCCGAATCGATGCCCTGACCCTGAGACAACCTTCGCCCAAACACACACTGTGCATAGATCGCGTGATGAGCCCGCGTCGGCCGAGTCAGCGCATTCAACCTACGCTCTGCTCCCCACGGGATTCAATCAGCTGTATATATATGTGCCACGGGCGCGCTTTCCTGGCAACAGGAACATGGTCTTGTTTAAACTGACACCCGCTTCCGAGTCGTTGTCGGGACGCTGATACATGACCTTCTTGCGCCACGAATAATGGAAGAATTATTTTCGCGGTATTTCATATTATCTATAGGTTAACACAAATGTATTGATTTTCATTCCAGTGAAAAGTCAGCTTTTTCAAAGCGCCCAAACTCTATGGTCATCATATTTCAAAAGGACGAAAGACAGTTCATACATGGAAACATTTAACCGGCACGATTAAACAGCAAACATTAACGACGTATTTCTGTTATGAATTTTTTTATTATTGTTTTTTAAGTTTTGATTATGTAAAATATTTTTATATTTATTTCTATGTTGTTTACTTTCTTTCTATATTTTTGGTCCAGCCAAAGATATTTTTTAAATTTAGTTGTGCCGTGTAAAAATCTGTCCAAATTTCAACTTTTCCAAAATCTTAGTTTTCTTTTTTTGCGAAATTAATTTTTAATCCGAATTTTATTTTTCACCTTATAAAAAAAGCAGCGTAATTCACCGGTCATATTATCTAGAAAAATTCGAAAATTATTCGGAATAACACCAAATTCCTGAAAAATTCCCCATCGGCAAGTCTCTCGGCAAGTCTCACCGCCGGAAGCCTATTGTTGTGCATCGAGGCACGTTTCCGGCAGTGGCTTACAAGTGAGCACACAAAAACACCTTTAACGCGCCCAGTCACCAGCAAAATATCCCCATTCATCGGTGTGTGCGCGCGCGCTCCCATTGAGATCAATGGGAGACAAAAACCAGCCAGCAACGCCCCAGCCGCGTGCGACACGGTCACAGGCGGAAATGGCGTGCCGGTTATCCCAACATTTCTGCGAAACTCCCACCCCAGCGACACTGTCAAAATGGGTCATTTCTCCTAGATTATTGTCCGGCGTTTTTGAGGACAGGAGCGTGCTAATTCACCCGAGTATGCACGGTTGAATAAAAGAATTAATCTCCAGAATTATGGAAAATATTCCAGAAAATCGGATATACCAAGAACAGAACGATTTCCGAAATTTCAAAAATTCCCTTATTAACACCATTGAAGCGTATAACAATGTCACCATAAAATGAAAATTAATTCGAGTTTTTTGCACCATAGATAGTGGAAATTATACGAAAACTTGGGAGCTTTTGTAAATATACCGAACAAGGCTAAAGCAAAAAAAAAATATTCGAATACTTTTTAAAAATTATTTTTGATGTTCTTCCAGCGAGAATCTTCGAGCTTCTAGTATGCGTTCGAAATTTTATCAAAAACTCGTTATTTTATCAAAAATTATTTGGTTTTCATTTTATCAAAAATTATTTGATTTTCATATCAATCCTTTTATCAAAAATTATTTCTACAGTAACTGTTATTACTGTTTATTATTTTTAAAAAATCAGCCAGAACGAATTAATTCATTTATCAGCGAAACAGGGAAAAACACGAACCCTCGATAATAGCAATTAGAGCAAACCAATTGCTATAATTCTAGTTGGTCCCTTGATGCGCGAATCGTGATGAGGCTTAATAATCACACTAAGCTGCTGTTATTCATTATTTCTGACCGTCAATGTTGATAATCTGAAGAGGACCCTATTGACATTTAGCAATGCCACACCGCCATGAACACAAGCGAAATACAAACTGCCAAGGAAAAAACGCTCTCCTTGATGGGAAATAAAATAACAAAAAACGTTGTAAAATTAAAGTGAATAAAGCAGCCAAATTTACAAATAAATCTCAGCAGAAAAATATTAAATAATTGCATTAAATTAAAAATATTAAACAGTTGTAAAATATTAAAATTAAAAAAAATCACCCAAATTTACAAAAAATAGCAAATAATTGCATAAAATTAAAAACATTAATACCTAACAATTTTAAATCAAATACAGTAAAACTTTTGAGCTGACTCCCAGGCTTCTGTTTCACACTACAATTACCATTTTAATCCAGACCAAAAAACGATAAACAAATAGCAGCAGAAAAATATTAAAAAGTTGCATTAAAACAAAAACACTAAGGTCTAAAAATTTTAAATTAAATACTGAACAGCAAAACTTTCGAGCTGACTCCCAGGCTTCCGTTGCATACTACCACAACCATTTAAATCCAGAAAAAAACCAAAAAATTCAGTAAATTCCATAGATTGTAAACACCCCTGGACGACAATCCATTTCCACAACAAAACACACATTCCTTATCGGCACTTACCAGTATCTTATCGGGCTGTGTGCGTTGGCCCGGCATGATCACCATGGACGCAGCAGGATGTACGCTGGCTGCAGCTGTGGCGGCGGCGGTCTCCAGGTTGCCTGGCTCAATGGATCCACCCGACGCCAAGGCACAGCTCAGCTGGTGCGGCGATAACGCGCGATTAATGTCAGTAGGCAGGCAGCAACTGTATTCAACTCCCACGGCAAACACCCAACACCGCCATCCAGGTACCCTCCACTGATAACACCGGCCCCACCGGCAGTTTAATCGACACCACCTCCTGCACTAAAAAAAGCATGGTAATCAGCGGGCAAGTTTCGGTGAAATTGACGGGGTTCATCCCAAAATTCCCCCTAATTATCAATCAAGGGAGCCAGTAAACGCAGTGTCCTATTCGTGCACATACCGGTGTGTATATATTTTCGTAACATTTCTATAAATACCGGTATCTATTTAGCAATTTTTACTTTAATGGTGTATATTTAGTAAATATAATTACCGTATATTTTAATTAAATATATTTTTTATTATATGGTATAAATGGTATTAGTATGTATTAATTTGAAAAATAAATATATGTCAAAAAATAAACGTGTAGCACATTGTAATTTTAAATTTTGCTTTGGTCAGACTGTATAAGATGAAGAAGTCAGGAATTTTCGAAACGTTTACTGTAACTGCGTACGCTCATTCAAGTCGAATAAAAATCTATTTTTTCATGTAAAAAAATCTAATTTCAATAAATTACGTAAAAACTAATACATATCGTTTTTTGTTGTAAATACTGTATTTTATACAAAAAAAGTATCACTATCAACGTCAAAAAAGCGCTGCTTATAATTCATTAGTTATTTAATATAAAAAACCGAGCCCCCAAAAGAGCTGCAATCTGACAAGAAAAACCATTGCTCAGGCCTTCCAAAATAACCACTTAATATTGAAAAAATTCGTAACATATTCAGTTTATGCAAATTATCCTTATTCGCGATTCCGAAACGTACCTAGCTGTTTTCGTGAAATAAAACTGCAGAAAACAATGCGAAAACGACAACATCTCACAATATTTTCTCCAAAATTATTAACCTTATTTTTTCCACCTTCTTCTGTATTGTGAAGCTCTTCGTTAATGATTCACGTAAACAATAAAATTTCCTCATTCATTTGTGGCCATTGCCATCAAATTCTAGCACTTGGAAAGAGCAATGAAATTTCTACGCACGTCAAAAGCAAAATTAATCACCGTGTAACTTACCGAGTAACAACACCGTCTGCAGCACTTTTTAAATCGTAAATTCCGGTCTCCACCTTTTCAAAAATTCCTCCGGGGCAAAACAACGTAGGTAGTTTGCTACCCTGGTGCAATTGTTCCGGGCTGCAGAAATTCTTTAGCAAGAAACGCCTGAAACGGTCTCCAAGATTTTCTTCCGGATTTTCCAGAAATCCGCTGCTGTTTGGTGACTCAATCGGGCCAAACTTGGTACACAGAGATTGCGAAACAGCTCGTTAACGCCTCATATACACACACAGGCTGCAGCACACACACCAGCAACGCCTCAGCAAATAATTCGACAAATTATCCAACCATTTTCCAATCAAAGTCCGCTTATCGTTCGGGTACTCTGCACCTGCATTAGCAATTTAGCATGACAATAATGCAACGGCAGAAAAATGAGACCGGATAAGATGGCTAACAATTTGCGTTTGTTTTCTGTCAATCTTCCTCGAGGAAAATTATTAATCAACGTTTAATCACACTGCTGCAGTAATAATGCCAACGTCGCTCGAATGCAAGTGTGCAGGCGATACACAGCTGGCACGTGTACAGTGCATCCAGGGTAGTCGCTGTGTTTCAATAACAGCCGACCTGGCTCTCTCCGCTTCCCCTTCACTCCATCCGATCAAGAGAGCCAGTTGACGTCATACGGATAGCGTAGGCATAGATTTTGAATAGGAAAAAACAGTTCCAGCTCGGAAAGTTTCCATGCATCGATAATGCGATAAATCACAGCTCTCAGTATCTTTTCCACCGTAATTAGGAAATTAGCACTTGCTTTACAGGGAACTGGTCAGTGGGCTATTGCAAGAATTGCAAATTTGCAATATTGCAGTAAACTGACAGGGAATCACGAATCTGCGCAACCAGTTATCGAGACACTTTTCGAGAAATATTCTATATTTTTCGGGTGTGTAGCAGGCTCAGGCGAGCATTTTAATCCTCAAAAATGCAAGTGTCTGGTCAGACTGTTGCAAAGCATGCCGTCGAGGGTAGCGTACTTCTGGCAAACAATGACATAATAAATGGTAGGCTTTTCATAACACACCATGGGTTTCTAATAAACAAGAACGTTGTGCCA
>JAQGAU010005118.1:0-10646 GCA_034698045.1 Paramacrobiotus richtersi
CAACGGCCGAGCAACAGAAGAAGATGTTGGGAATAATGGTCAAACGCTGGGCTGACCTGAGCCACGTAAATTTAGTGTGGCATTATGATCCAGAAGCAGTTTACCAGGACAGGGACGATGTTGACCGGGATGTGTACTCCCATTACAGCGACTATATGTACTTTCACATTCCAATGGAATACTGCTCAGGTGCGCTCTTCACTCGTGTAAACAAACTAAGTACACTAACTACATGTATGTAGTTAGCAGTTCGACGATTCGAAAGCCGTGACGAATGCAAGAAGAATTCTGGCTGTGTAGGTTTGATTTGGTGTGAACATGCAGAAATGCACCTGAAACCGGATGTTTTCTTCCGCGTGTTTTTGTGACCATGGTTACTCTATTATCGCTTTCTTACAGGTGGAACGCTACGGTTTGCTGCACAATACTTTATATGCTCCGAAATCGTCTTAAAATGGACCAAGCAAATTGCAAATGGACTGAGTTATCTGCACAGCAGTGGAGTTGTCCACCGCGACCTGAAAGGAACCAATGTATTCTTGTCAAGCAGCGACTGTCAAAACTGCGTGATGAAAATTGGCGATCTGGGAGAAATGAAACAGCTGTTGGATGTCGTTACCCGACGGGGTGAAGTGGCATCGTACAGAGGCACCGTTGGTTTCATGTCCCCGGAGATGATTAAAGGCGCAAATGGTCCATTTGAAATTGGAAGAAAAACCGACATTTGGAGTTTCGGATGCGTGATCATTGAAATGATGACAGGATGCTTGGAGTTCGTGCAAAAGGCAGCCAATGGTACAAGTCAGGTTCTTCAAGGATCAGCTGTGCAGTTCTATGTTGCAAAAGGTGGGAAACCGCAAATACCACAATACATTCCTGAACAACTCGCGCACCTGATCGCCTCTTGCTTTCACCATAAGCCGGTTCTCCGACCAAATGCGGCCAAATTGTACGAGTCACTTTGCCTAATGGACGATATGCCACAGTGGACAGATATGCGACCCGCTCCAGCCTCACACATTCCTACTGCTGCGGAATTTTGTCCACTCCAGTGATCTGCCCAATGAAAACCTATCAGTGTCTGCTGCATCAAGAACGGTTAGAGATACTGATTGAAAAGCTGCGTTGATTGTCCGTTTGAATAACATGCTGCCTTCAACGTTTATAGCTTCTGCTTACAGCAAGTGTCTGACAATTTTCCAAATATTCGGAAAGTTTGCAAAACAAATTCCCTTTGCTTTATTAAACATTTTTACGGGATCATTTCGGCAACAACTTTCGCTACGATCAGCACGATGCGATCAAAGACAAGATGTTTTCGGTACTTTGTCAGAGCTGCCGCCGCCGGCCGGAAATCGAAGAGCCGATTGCTGTGCCTGAACATACCAAGGTAGCTGTCTAATGGAATACCGAACGGCTTCACGTAATCGATGTAATGGGAATGCGAGGTGTAATTTTAAACTTTTGCTGGAAAGACCCTTTAATTCAGAAGGCACCTGCATTTCACTGCAAGTTCTGCTTTATTTATTTAAAATTAAGTAAACAAATTGCAATCCATTTATTAATGTCTGGCGGAAGGATTCGATCCGAGTGGCATGTTCCGGGCTAGATAACGGACATCCAGTCAAGGAAAAATTTTCAGCGGCGATCGACCAAACTCTGAGTCAGACTTTCAGTGCGGTCCGAAAGACATGATGGACGATAAGCACTCCAGCGACGTTCCTATTCCTATCATTGACTCGTGACTAACAATGCGGTATCTAGATTACTCCGTCAAATGTGTCTATTCGTAGCAATTAGATGTACATCGCCAAAACAAAGAACGATGAAGCCGCAAGCAAAGAACAGGCAACCTCACTTGTTGCTGGAATGATTCACCCTAACCTTGACTTCTACTTCCTATATTCCAAAAATCGACATGTTCGATTGCTTATACTGCAGCACGTCGGCAGCAACGCAAACCTCGGTTTTGTACGCAGTTTGCCAGCGACGCATGTTCACAGACGCAGGTGCACAGTAATACCAAGCAGGTCATTATTTTTTTTGAAACCTGCGATTCCTTCCGATCGAGAGAGACCCTTCTCTCCTGAGCGTCTGTTCCATCTGCCGTAACTGTTTCTCATTGTGGATTGCATCAATGACGGTCAACGAGGAGAAGGGTAGACAATTGGCTTCGTTCCTGGGAATTGAAGAGTTCAGGCCTGGATTTCAATACGAAACCTACGATCTACTTGGAAGGGGAGCTATACAGCGTGGGGCGTTTTTAAAGCTTCTGACAAATGTCGCAGAAGAAAGTTTGCCGTTAAGATATTTCGGTTTCGCCGTGATTACGTGGAACAAGCGATACGAGCGACGGCACCGACGGCTGACAGTACCATCCACAAATATGTGCAGGAATTTCGAGAAATCATTCAGCTTGAAAACGAAACATTGTCAAATACTTCTTTGCCGACGTGCGATCGACTGTGGATAAAGACGGCTAACATTACGAGCTCTGCATTTTCATGGAACGTGTTACGGGTAAGAGACCAACTGTAACGACTAGCTT
The DNA here is from genome assembly GCA_034698045.1 of Paramacrobiotus richtersi. NCBI lineage: Eukaryota > Metazoa > Tardigrada > Eutardigrada > Parachela > Macrobiotidae > Paramacrobiotus > Paramacrobiotus richtersi. The sequence continues at coordinate 2,549 of JAQGAU010005118.1, forward strand.
GGGATATACATTGCAAAACTAACGCTATATAACTAATTGTCTGTTCACAACAACATCGCAACCTGTCCGCTTTCGTAGGTAATACTTTGTATCTTGACACGGGAACTTTTTACCAGCAAAACCAAACCGGTTAGAAAGCTTCGGATGTTCACCAGTACTTCGTCGGCGTTGCATCTGGCTTGCAGTATCTTCACAGCGACCCTCACAGAATCGTTCACCGTGATCTGCGACCTGAAAATCTTATCTTTGCAGAAAAAGCCAGAAAACGCCTTAAAATCGCTAATTACATTGCCGTCGTTGTTCTGCAACGAACGGTCACTGCTCCGGGCGAAGTGACCACTGGAAGTGGTCCGCCGTGGCCGTATAGAGCCCCGGGAATGGCCAATCAGCAATTTGGGGAACCTGGACGCAGGAGCGATGTGTGGAGCCTGGCGTGTATCTTGATTCACATGCTGCAAGGCCAGGCTCACGCGTTATGGACGCAAGATTGTTGCGGTTTCCTCGAGGGAAGTTCAGGACGCGTTAGCTCATGGAGCTCATCCGCATATCGAACGGGATTTTGGTAGGAAGGAGTACGGTGACGAGAAAGATTGTCTAGCTTTGACCAGAGATCTGTTGAGGAAATGCCTTGATGCCCACAGTCAAGAACGGCCGTACATGGACACTGTCTGTAATCATCCGTTTATCAAGTGTAAGTATGTACATATGTACTTCTGCAGGAAGTATTCCTGGGAACATTCTGACGCCTAGCCTCTTGTTTCGGGCTATAGTTCGGCCTAAAAATACCGAAGCTTGGTTTTGACGGGATCGGTAAACTTCTATATCGAATTTCTGGTTTCCACGTTGCACGCTCGCGAACATCCTTACGAAGAGAACAGGTTTTTGAGTGCAACTCTGGGCTATGTAAATTGTAGTTTGGTTTATTACTAAACCTTGCCCGTTCTCGTAGCTGTGCTGCAGAAGATTTTGAGCGTTTTGTACATGCAGTATCTGTGTGTAGCGGTCACATTTTGCGTTGTCATGCTAAGCCTTGTTTTGTAAAATTTTGTTTTCGTTTTACTACGGTTATCATGGTGCAAGTCTTTGACTTGGAAACCGCAAGTTCGTATTTATTTACTGTTCATTGGACAGCAGACCTGCTTGGTTTGCCGGAAGGAATGTTATGAGGAAGGTTGAGGTGCTCAACAATAACGTTTTCCAGTAACATGTCAGATTTGTAACTTTTGTGTTTACCACATACACTGTAATCCGAAACGACTGAAACTGGATAGAACATGGTGACCGTAAGTCGGTAAAAGTGGTCAGCGGAAAAACAGTACGTCAGCACAATTAGCCCGAATTATTGTCAAAGCGAAAAGACTACGATAGCCTTTTAGTAAATTAGCGGCAATCCGGTCAGTGTGGTGGTTTTGTGGAGGCGCAAATGGCTTTGCCTTTCTTGCAGTGTACTCCCTGATGGTATCCTTCCTGTTGGCAGCAGTGCATGATATTAGGGACCTTGTCACTGCACACCGAATCGCACTTGGGCTCTTTGTACGTCTTCGCTATCGCTTCCACTACAAACTCCTGCATAGACCAGAAATATGTTTCTATGAGTTATACCAGCTAAGAGAAACTACCGTATTAGAAAGCATCGCTAATGTCATCTCCACTGACTTACCTGCACAATGAACATCACGAAAACAAGAGCTGCCATCAGAAATAAAACTGTCAGCACAGATAGAATCGTGTGGAGGCGGTAAAGGCAAGAGATTTATTAAACAATAGTTATTGAAACGCATTGTGAGCACGTGCCACGGTGCCAGTAAATTAGGTGAGAATGACACGCGAAATCGACGAGCTGCAAACCTATTACACTAATGTACCTTGCGGTCGTTGTAACCAATATTATGTAGTCGCGATCAACATGCATCAAAGCACATCAATCAGGTCAAATTCCGACGAAAGGAGAAACAGTTGTGTATGTCAACCCGGACTGGGCCGGACATACAGTTTACTAGGAAGCTATACTCATTCGTATATAAGTGGTAAATTTTGATTCTCGGTATTAGGAAGCACTGCATTTGTCCATTACTTGTACGATGGCCTGAACGAATGCCGTCCTGTTTTTTTACTTAATGAAACAATTACTTCGATGTGTGCCATAGCCCGAACAGTGTAAGTTGCTCGCCCTTACCTCGAACACCCCCCTTGGCCTGCGCTCTCATTAACTGTGCCGTACTGCCAACTGCTTACTCAAGCGGTGTTCGAGGCAAGGGCGAGCAACTTACACTGTTCGGGCTATGGCACACATCGAAGTAGTTATTTTATGCTTTCCCTGAAATTAGTTTTCGTATACCGGAACTGGTGTTCGACACCGTTTTCTCAAACAGTGATTTGACAAAATAACTGTCAAAACTGCATTGCCGCTGTGCAACCGTCAAAGTACTGTTTCATTCTGTCGTTCATCGGTGATCGGATTAACCAACTGTAACCATATTTGTCGCGTAACACGCGATTATTACTCGAAGAAAGCGTGGGAGCATGCTAACTGGAAAAGTATAAAAAATTCCAGCGTACGTGTTTATATAGCACCGAAAGCTTTTCTTGTTTATTGTATGATCGAGCATTAGCCGGAAGGAAATCCAATAATATTATATCGCCATTTAGTATTTACTGCCAGAACTGCTATACAAGATCCCACATGGTATTACAACATTTAAAATGCATGTGTAAGCGCGACAAGTAATTTATGTGTGCGAGTACGTACTTGGAAACGTGGCACAGAAGCGCTAAATACCAGACAACTATCGGTACGAACCAGCATTCGACTTACTCCAGAAATGTAAAGCCTCATGCATAGCTGCATTTTTCATGGAAGTTAAAGAATCGGTTACTAACGAAAGTTGACACACAAGATTGTGTTTATACGTTTTCGAGGGAAGGCATTAAAATCGACTACATAAGAAACTGCTCCATGGCGGCATTGACCTGCTCCGGTGCTTCTTGATTAACCCAGTGACTGATGCCCTCCAACAGCCGCAACTCGAAGATCCCATCCACACATTTCCCCGACATCTCCGCCGCACTGACACTCAATGCCACATCCCCGGTCCCAAAGATCAGCAGTACAGGTGGCTTGATGCCCAGCAACGAGGGCATCTTGGGCGGGAACACTCTGATCAAGTTTCTGTAGTAATCGATTAGCGGTCGCATAGCACCTTCTTTGCCAAGATAATACTTGTACACTTCCACTTCCTCGATGGAGATCTTTCCTGGTTGGGCGCTAAGAGGAGGTTTTGTCAGCATGGCTTCGATCCGGTATAGGTCGTTACTGCGGAACATGCGTTCCGGCAGCCAAGGTAGCTGGAAGAAGAAGATGTACCTAAAACATCTGCAGTTAGATATTGTTTTCTGAGCTCGGCACTTGGTTTACGCTGATACAGTACCAGCTTTTGAAGAACTGCGTGAACAGATCTCGAAAAGGCATCTTGGTGAACGCCAGCGGATGTGGACAGTTCATGATGATCAGACGTTCTACCATTTCAGGGAAAACGGCCGCGAATGTCCAGGAAATGAGACCTGCACAACATATATATTAAGCAGCCGTTCGGTTTGTAAAGTACCTGTCTGTAACGGAGACCAGTACAACGATTAGCTAATTTGTAAACAAAAGGAATTTACCACAGTGCCGCTCGATTGTTTTCTGCTGTACACACACAAGGACAGATGCTTTAACTATACTCGCTCATTACAGAAAATCCTTGGGTTACTTTTGAATGGTTTAGACATTCGACGTCCAACGCAACTGTTTGAAAACGCTCTAACGTCATACACTTTCAGACACACAGGTGTATAAGGTTTGCCTTACCACCCCAGTCATGTCCCACGAGGATACATTTCTCGTATCCCATCTGTTGTATGACACAGCGAACATCGCGAATCAGCAGCGGAAGTGTGTAAGCTCGAAAATCGGTGGGTTTGTCCGATTCACCATATCCACGATTGTCAATGGCTACCACACTAACAAAAATCCGTATATATTGCGCAAGCAGCATTAGAGCACATACTGCAATAATTGTTTCTTATGTAACGTGGAACAATACTACGATGTTGTACCGATAACGTGATTGGAAATGCTGAAGCTGGTGTTTCCATCCGAACCACAAGTCCGGGAATCCGTGGACGAATAACATTAGCGGCTTCTCGGCGTTCCCTGCTGCGACGTAATGCAGTTTGATGTGGTTTTCTGCTACGGGATGTCTGACTTTTGCAAGATCGTGAAACACCTACGAATACGGAAACTGCTAAAGTACTCGTATGGCTTCTTTGTGGTGATTAGTTGAATAAGCTAACGATGTTGTACTGGCTGTCATGACGCATGAAGGTGGCCACCGAGCAACATATAATCGCTGTTCACCATGAATGCGTAGCAAAGTTTTCATAGAACTATTATCGACGTACGTACAGGTACTTTAAGGAACCCATGCTGAAATCCGGGAATATCCAGAATTCCTGGTTTAACGTTCCTTTCGCAAGTATTGACTGAGTTAAAAGCTTCCAACGCTAGTCTAATAAGCACACCGATGCCGCAGATACCTCCGATGATGTAAGCAAAGCAGACAGCAAAAAGGTTTCCGATAAATGCAAATGGCTGCGGCACCATTCTTTTTAAGCCAAGTGCGCACTAACCAGCACAGCTAGATAATGGCTCATTTCATTCACAAACTGAGAAATCACCATCGTTGTAGGCAACTTTCTACAGAGTGTAGATAAGCAACAGAGAAGTTTGTTTCCTATCGGTCTATCGTAATGGATTCTATCGAACTTCTGCTCAGCAAAATCGCGCTGTACGTTTGTCCACAAACACATACCAGTCAACGAAAAGACAATGTTATCGCGGTACAACAAGCGCAAGCATCGTGATAATTAACCTATCAACGCTGCTAGCCAGACTCAGTTGCAGCAACCATACTGTTTGGCCCAATCGCTTTCGGTGGATTTAGATGTGATACCGGTGTTGTGCACAATCACGTCTCAAATCAAAGCGCTTGCTTATTAGGATCGATTCCGGACATTTAAAACGAAACTTGCTAAAATAAAACTAAGGCTTGTCCGACTGAAAGGCAGAAAGTCAGTACTTGGTCCTGGTCACGTTGGAGGATACGTAATGAGCAGATTGAAATAACAGGCGCGGACTGTAGTGCCTATTCCATACAGTACGCCGATACCCAAACAACATTAGCAACTGTTTCCATTTTCAGTAAACCGACATCTCGGAATCCCACTTATCCTAGGCAGAAGAACAAAACCATCTGATTTATGCAAAATATCCCTGTGGCTCGCCGCTCCCCTTGTTGGAACGCAAGCTCATGATGTCCAGCTGCGTGGAAAATTGGTATTGAACTATGAGTGCCATGTGTATATATGCAGCGAGAACTAGCATGGCATGGCATTTTTATGTGATAAGGAACTATTACGTAGCCAAGCAATGAGCGATTGCAGGTATGGAAGGGAATACTGCTAAGGATTTCCGCCGGTTACAGGGGATTTCTTGCTTTTTGCCGATCGTATATTTCCCATGGAGCACTTGCACATAACGACCATGTCACAACAAACTAATACGTCGACGTGTTCCAACAATTGTGGACTTGTTGTGGGAATTTACAGATTTTATCTCTATCCGCATGTGCTCTGCTGTCGGGTGATAGTAGCGATTTATAGTAACTTTACGAGGCACTTTACGAGCTTCTGCTTTGCAGAATATTTTTTCTACATTATTATAGAAATGTTAACGTTAACGGCAGTTTAGTTCATTAGACGTTTGCAGATAACATCCATCGAAGCTTAATATATCGACATTCTTGTAGCATTGTCAGTTGAACTGTGTACGGCAGTTTGTGCGCGGAAGACTGCACTGACTCAGAACTCACGTACCGATTGTCTGATAGTGCTGATAACAAGGCGAGATGGCGGATAACAAGAGAAGGTACGCAACATGTGCCCTAACTCAGAAATTATTCGTGGTATACGAGTTATCAAACCCTGTCCAGTTCGGCTTTGACGCACACTTGTTTTTTCACCCGTCAAAGGGCAATCAGCATTGCGCAAGGGAACGGAACCGGTAACCGCGATCACACGCAACAACAGCTCGATTCTGGATCGAGATAACGATACGTCGCCTTGATGCTTGGTCAGCCTTGAAGCTCGTCATGTAGCACAGTTATAAATATAAATGATACCGGCCCAGTTCAATGTAAGAACGTCCTCCAGTGCATTCTGTTTAAATCAGTGAAACTTATTCCGGTCATTGATCGAGTCGCTCTTGATTCCTGTCGATGGATTTCTAGTGAACGAACTGAACTGCCATTTCTATCCTGGGTCTCCAGCATTGTAACAAAATGATCAGAATTTTAATTATTCCGATGGTTGTGTTGGCTGTAGCATTATATCCAGAATTAGTCAGCAGCAGACGTTCCGATGATGAATCTGGTGGATTACAGTCCAGTTCCAGTTCCCGCTCTCGGCAGTCACGGTCTGTCTCGTCGAGTCACTCGGTACGGAGTGACTCCAACGGATACCATTCTACTTCCTCCTCCTTTGCGTCTCTGTCGAGACATGGTTCTTGGCCCTCTATGTCTGTTCCGGTTCCCTCCAGTACCAATCGCCACCAAAGATCGTTGTCCTCTCCATCCGGGTAAGTTTGGTTGCGGAACAAGTCTTAGCTATCAGAATGAATAGCGATCCGAATTTCATTCTGACTTAGTTTTGCATGTTTGGCACTACAGCAATGATTTATCCAAATGACGTCATCGGAAGGCATTATATTGCCTGAACTGGCTTCGATGCTATTGACTTTCGAACTATGGCAGATGGAACCTTCCAGAGTTCTACATCTCTTGTGTCTTTCGAAAGAGCAAGAAGCGCTAGCGATTCGACTGATTTAAAACCATGTGCATTAAGTTAAAAACGAAAAAGTAATTTCACATAAATGTATACATATATTTAGCTTTTTCGTAAATCATCAGTCACCGACTCAGAAAATTCTGCAATTTGTGCTAAACGAACATAAGCATCGTTTCCAATCAAAGCAAATCACAAGCACGTCTGTCATTCAAACGATACCAAGGATCTGCAGATTGGCAAGGTTCCACCTGCTATAGCTGGGTTGCCGTACTATCATTGAAAATCTATATGGGAAAATAATATGGTATCGTCCTTACTTGCAGGTCTGGCAGCAGCGCTTCCAGTGGAATTGTCAACTCCTCTAGTTCAGCCAGTCCAACCGCTTCTGTTGCTAGTCAATCTTCAAACTCTGATTCCCGTAACCTCTCGGCTGCACTACCGTCCAATTTTGCAGCGACGACAAAAAGCTACTGCACACTTGCGCGCTGGAACATGGAGCTACCTTTCAGCCGCGTGCCTAACATTGCATTGAATTTGTTGATTAACGATACCATTTCTGGCGCCACTGCCGGTGAAAAAGCAGAGTAGGCTGCTTTTTTATTTTGCATTACGTTAAGTCATGCTTCGCTATTTTACGATGCGCATTTCCTTTCTAAGAAAACCATACAGCGAACAAGAATCTAATCAGTGTTTTGAATGCCTAGGTTCATGTCCGAGTTGTTGACCGCAGCGATGCAGTCCTATAGCAGTCTTCAGTCAACGACTGATATGTTCCAGTTGGATGGAAACCTCGACTTGAGCAAATGTAACTTGCCCGTTTCGGCAGCAAAGTCGATTACACCTTGGCTGGAAACTACACCAACTAACACAACCTCTGTAAATTCCGGTGCTGTGCCCGATAATTCGACAACACCAACACCAGTTACAACGACTATCAGCAGCACTACTGAGAAAATAACAGTGGTCGTATCCTCCACAGAGTTTAGTTTAAGCGCTATAAGCGCGGCTGATAAAGTGTCAGGAACAATTCTCGAAGCATCGACGCTGGGGACAACATACACTGGCATGGGTGGCATCAGGGTTGCCTTTTCCGAGGAAACAGCATCCGGTTCGACGACTGAGAGCAGTAGCGTTGATGAGGGCACGTTATCCACAGAAATAAGCAAGAGTGGAATGACAAATGACACAACAACAGATGCGATTGTTACCGAAA
>JAQGAU010005119.1:0-10643 GCA_034698045.1 Paramacrobiotus richtersi
TAGGTGCTGTAACAACGGGTCTGCTGCTCGCTCGCTTGTCCTAATGGCGAACGCAGAGAGCCATTGTTATACTAGTACTTGAGAGTACTTCGGTTATCGGAACTTTTGCGTTTGGCAGTTTGCTGGAGTTAATCGCTTGTTTAACGTGATCTTCGTCCCTCGAGCGCGGCCTGGCACTTCGAAAACGGCCATGCAGCCCGGAGTATGTTTTTTATGTCGGCAACTGTAGGTTGCTTATGGAGACGTTACCCAGGGCCTGATATCATGTCGAGCAATCAAAGTTTCACGCATAGGTAATGCGATCTAAATTCGTGATAGAATGACTGAACGTGGTTTGTTAGCGATAATTTAATCGATAATTTCCAGGGATGTTCTCCTCGTAAATAAAATTCAATCCGACAGCTACAGTCTAACTATTGACAGTTTTAATCCGGTGGCAACTTGCACAGGAATGCGCATCCAGCATATTGCTGTCGATAAAACGGCCACATATATTTATATGTACAGTACAGTACAAGGAAAATCCATATATTAACAACAGTGTTCATTTTTTAAATGTGCCCGGATGTTTTGTTATAGCATTCCTCTAATGACAGCACGTTTGAAAAGAAATCCTATATAAATCAATCGTCTGTTTATCGGATTCCAGCTTTTATTTATCGGTCATTGATCGCACAGATTCGCACTTTTACTCGGGCTGCCAAACGTACTCGATAGAAACTCGAGATAAAATTATCTGACAAGTTAAAATCCTGCGGACATATGTATAAAACACCGAGTGGCGTATGCTATTCGATGCATAAAGTCGATCTTCTCTTTTACGTTTGCAGTTATTGTAAGCCGCCGCGATGTTTCCTAATGCCTGGATTTTCTTTGCGTTCTGCGTGACTTCGTATGTTAAGGGCTCTCAACCTAATGACCGTACCTGCGATACAGCATCTTCCGAAGTTGCCCGTAACGCCAGCGAAGTAGCCCGTGCTGTGGACAACCTTTTGGAACCGTTCCTGTATCGGCGTCAAAGCCGGGTCACGTTCAGCGGAGTGGCCGACCCTGCCACCTTACAAGGCATTATTGACAACCTCTGCCCGTAAGACCTTTCAAAGATTGCAACACAATGACAGTCCTGACCGATTTTCTAACATTGTTCATCGGTTGTTTTTTCCACTGATAGGCGGCTCCGGTCGTTAGGCCAAGACGCGGAAGCTGCTATTCGTCTGTGTTCCCGTACTCCCGAGGAATGTGCGAGATACTGACCGTGGTCTACTGCACCGGACGTCTATCGGGCCGCTGCGAGCTTTTGCGAGACTGTCCGGGCCGAGGAATACGTCCAACATATGGAAACGTTCATGCCATGTTTCGTGTCGCTAGAGCGGAAACTGCGTGAATTTAGCACAGCAGACCGTCTGGAGCTGGAACGTGCTCAAATGCTGGCTTATCAAGAACTGCAAGCTACTTTTGAAAACAAGACCGTTTTTTGTGGTTTCGTCGACGGACGCAAATATGCCTGCCTGTAAGGTCATGCGGGATTTTGATCTGATAGCTGATCGGTTTTTCTAACCTTTGTTGTGGTAATTGCAGGCTGGTGCAGGTTGATCTACCGATGCGAATCGGCCGACCTATTTCGCATATTCGAGATGCATGCGGTCAACGGGTGCATGATGTGGTGCTGGCGGTTCAGCAACGGATGCTGAGCGCATTAAACTGCTCCGAGTTTGGCGATTACGTCATCAAGGATTTTGGATTGGCTAAAGACAACTATCAACCCAACAACACGGCGCCAGGATTGAATGCGCTATGAATATAATGATATAGGGAATATTGTCTTCCCTCAGTTGTTTTTCTGCCGGTGCTGTTACATACAAGAAACACCTCCGGCTGCGTCTCAGGACTCAGCGGAGCTAAACGTTTGTATTGGTGGTTCTTCTGCTTGTGCTTAGGTATTATTCCAGTTTAAATTCAAGTGCTCTACGTAAAACCTACAACGCAATGTCTGAAAATAACAATTATTGCGCGGTGCCCTTTTGCTTACTTTGTACGGTGTCCACGGAGTTTTCCAACGAGTTTTCGATTTGATCGGCGTTATTTAATTATTTTTGACAGGCATTGGCCTTGTGCGGTATTAGCTTTTTCCTGGATACATTTCTAGTTCCGGTCGACAGCGGAGAATGATTTTTTTGCTGATACTATATATGCTGTTCTTTTAATTTCGACATACGTAAGTTTTGCGGAATGTGGGAATTTTGCCCACTGGAAACTTTCTTCGGTCGAGATTTGGCCAAACGCCCAACCAAAAGCCATCCGGTCGCTTTTGCCGCAGCTTTACAAATAATTAAGTGATCAGTTTTACCAGAAAAGTTTTGCCGGATCCCAATTGGTAACTGGATTTGTCTGGACCTCTCGGATGACTTCTTTTGTCTACCGCGTACAGATAGAACTGTCTGTATGAAAGTGGTCATTTGGCATCACTAGGCAAAGTGTCGACTGAAACTGGTTATCTTTTGCGGTCCGGGAAAAATGCCTGGATGAGATCCGGCAAAATATCCAGATGACCTTTAGCTGGTGGCGCCAGTGGTTCGAACCTCAGGAGAAGAATTTTTCGAATAGGAAATTTTAGCCGTTTCGATGGCTTTAATTTGCCGGTCAAAATCGAGTTTGCTCTTTGATCTGTTGTTGCGAACGTTTGGTCAGACATTCGGTTCGTTTTGAGACTTTCAGTTGGGAATCTCCGCGAATTCTTGGTGCCTCTTCCGGATTTTTGTTAACAAAAAAAATCCAGATTATTTCTTCTGGGTCGAGTTTGTTTCGTGATGGCGCAGTTACAGTCTATTCGGCTATATTCAGATAGAGAGAAATAAAAAAGAATGGCAAAGGTATTTCGCTGAATCAACCTTAAATCTGGCGCCGTTTTTCCGTAACTGATTTTTCTTGAAACTTGTTCTTGCGAATACTCGGCAAATGAACCTGTATTACAGAAATATGAAAACCAGAGGTCATTCGCTTTTCCCGATGAAAAGGGTCAACGACAGACTTTTTGATCATAAGTCGCCCAGCAGTTCAGAAGCAGGCAATATATTTTTGTCGGTCATGATCAGATTTCTCGGACGATCAGATACATTCCGATAGAAGCTCGAGATAAAATTCGATGGAAAGCTAACCTCCAGCCGACATGCATATAAAACACAAAGTAACAAGCAATTTTCGATGCCTAAAATCGATCATCTGCTTATAATGTGCAAATAACCATAAGCCGCAATCATGGTTCACACTGTTTGGATATTCTTTGCCTTTTGCATGACTTCGTGCGTTAAAGGTTCTCAACTTAACAGCTCTGCGTACGCGACAGCAGATTCAGAACAGGTCGTTGCCCGTAAAAATTTAGACAAAGGTGTTCGCGACCTTAATTCAATGGTCCTGCGTCCATATTATGCCAATCTTACGTTGCATGAAACTCTGGATCCCGTCAAGGCACAGGGCGCTGTGGACAATCTTTGCCAGTAAGGATCTGTATTATGTAGAGATTGTAGTACGTACAATGATTACGCAATAAACAAAGAGACATTTTATACGTGACAGTTGACAGACAGAGACACTACACCAGCTGTCAGGATAAAGAGCTTCCACAACTTCAGCCGATTTTTGTATATTTTTGCAGGCTGTTCAATCTGTCAAGCCAAGCGATAGAAAGTGTCATCAGCCGGTGTCCCAACCCAAAGGAGCAGAGCAGCATCTACTTTACTCCGGACTTGCTACGGGCTTATGTCAGAACTTGTGAGACCGTTCACGCCGAAGAGTACATACCGTACATTAAAACGATAATGCCATGTTGGGTGGTGTTAACCGAAAGAAAACGGCAAGCAATCAGACAAGCGGACCAGCAGACATTGAGTCAAGCAGAATTAGCATACTTTCAGGAGACCAGACGCCTTGACCGGCTCGCTGCTGGAGAACTTAGAAATGTTACAGAGGATCCCGAAATTTATCATCAGTGGGTCACCGGTCGCAAACAAGCCTGCCGGTAGGTTGATGCCTGGATTTGATCGATTGTTCAGTATACTGCAAATCTTTCCCTTATTGCTTCAGGGTCCTGCAAATTGCACTACCAATGTTTGTTCTCCAACCTAACTCGCATATCCGGGAAGTATGCGGTCAGAAAGAGTACGATCTGGTCCTCGAGCTACAGCAGCGGGGGCTGGACGCACTAAACTGCTCCGAGTCTGGTGATTATGTCAAGGATTTCGGATGGTTGAAAATCAACTACCAGGCCAATACAACAGCGCCACATTTCTGAAATTTTCCTGGAGGATGATCGCTTCAACTGTGGACATCCCCTATTTTGTTGCGATGCCGGTACTGTGCCACATGTACCTAGACAATTTGTTTAGGAACCCGCTTTCTACCACTGTGTTTTGATCCATTTTTACTCCTTTAGTGTGACATTTCTAGATATAGAGACAATAGAGTATTGTTTTCTTAATTACTAGCGAGTGGCTCCGCGTCAACTTAACGGTCTGCTACTGGTGCAGTTCTTTATCAAACATTTTCTCGTGCTATCAGACACACCACGATAGAAAACTGAGATGCAATTAATTGTCTGAGCAACTAAAATTCTGGCCGACATGCCGCATGCATGGAAAACACCATATTGCAGTCAGTTTGAGTAGAAAACTAATGATCTGGTCTGCGCTTGCAAATAAACCGCCACCATGGTTTACACGGTCTAGATCTTCTTTGCCTTTTGCATAATCGTGTGTCAAAAGTTCTCAACTTAATAGCTCTGCATGCGCTACGAAAAGGGCATTCCCAGTCAACGATTGTCGCTGGTTATTTTCGGTCCTTCAGCCGTACAATCTTGTAAAAAAAAGAATGCTCCGAAATATAGCCAGTTACTCCAACTGCAGACAATGCAAGAACTGGTGGCGCTATTTACTTTTCTGGCGATGTCAAACTAAAGCTGGCGTCAGACAGGTAAAGATCGTTCCCCTGCACAAAAATTAGCTGAGGACATGTGGCACAGTACCGGCATCACAACAACTTAGAGAATGTTCATAGTGCAGGCGATTATCCTCCAGGAAAAGCTCAGAAATGGGAAGATTGTGCTGTTTTATTGGCTCGGTAGTTGACTTTTAACCACCCGAAATCTTTGACATAATCACCAAACTCGGCGCAGTTCAGTGCATCCATCACCCGGTCCTGTAGCATCAGCACCAGATCGTACTCTTCCTGACCACATAATTCCCGGATATGTGCATTAGGTCGCGTGATAAACGTTGGCAGGTCAATTTGTACGGATCTATAGCAGCTATAAACGCATAGGTTCCAACTGCTGAACAATCGATTAAACCACCTACCGGCAGGCACGTTTGCGACCAAGAACCCATGGAGGATAAATGTCGGGATCCTCCCGAGCAGTTCTCAGTTCCTCTTTGGTGACCCTCTCAATACGCCTCGCCTCCTGAAATTCTTCTATCTCCGCTTCACCGAGTGTATCCTGGGCTTCTTGTCTGAATGTCTGTCGTGTTCTTTCGTCTAACATCATCCAACATGGCATTAGCGTTGAACGTACGATATGTACTCGGTGGCGTGAATGGTTTCGCAAAATCTGCCATAAGCCCGCAGTAGTTCCGGAGTATAAAAGAACTGGCTTTGCTCCTTTGGGTTAGAACAGCGGTTCATGACATTTTCTAACGTTTGGCTTGATAGACTGAACTGCCTGCAAAATGGACAAAAAGTGAGGAGTCTGATAATTCATATAGTTTTTCAATTTGTCAACTGACACGGAAAAAAATCGGCAAAGTGTCTCTTTTATCAGGCGATCTTTACTTTACATTGTCTAAGAATTCTTACTTGCAAAGGTTATCAACAGCGCGGTGGGCCTTGAAAGGATCCAGAGTTTTGATAAATCTTGGATTGGGATAAAATGGACGCGTAATCATCGCGTAAAGGTCTCCCATACCTTTGTCCATATTTTTTTGGGCACTGACACGCTCTGAATCTGCTGTACCGCACGCAGAGCTGTTATGTTGAGAACCTTTTACGCACACAGTCAAACAGAAGGCCAAGAAAATCCAAACAGTCTGAACCATCACTGCGGCTTATTGGTACTCGGAAAAACAGATGATCGATTTCAAACACGAGAATTACGGATTACTTGATGTTTTATATGCAGATCGCAAGGAAGTTAGCTTTTCATCTAATTTTATCTCGAGTTTCTATGGGATTATATCTGATCGTCCGAGAAAAAACCTGATCATGACCGACAAGGAACTTATGCATATGTACCGCTGAACTGACGACTGATTTATAAAACCCTTCTACCCTTCTGAGAATCTGACGCAAATGCTGAATAAAACTACGGAGTCACCCGGATTCATGCTAATGTAAATATTATTACTAAAGGTATGGGGCAGTTCAATGGATTTTCATATGATGAATGATATCTGTTTATACTGAGGATCTTGTAGTTTATTCTCATGAATGTATCACTCGAGCGACAATGCGTCTGTTTATACAGATATGTGCATGTTCAGGCGCACGACCTGTTTTTGCTAACGCAGTCGTGCTTAATTACTGTTTGCTGTGGACAACCGGTTTGTAGTAGACTTGGCTATCCATAGAACTACGTATGTACTTATGAGAAAGATTCTTTCTTGAAAGGAATCTGAGTATAACGAGGTTATGACCTGCCCCACTTCCACTCCATCAATGGACCTATTCAGACGATCGCGAGAATTCCGGACCTTCGAAACAGGACACTCCAAGCTATATAAGCTGATAGCTGACCATTGGACATCGTCATTTGCAAATTTTTGTTATCGCGCTTTCGAGTACTGTATAGCAGTACTGTATAGCAAAGGTCATCAGTGTTCACTTTCGCTTAGTATTGGTATACGATGGATGATCGCATTTATACTGAAGAAGAACTGGTAGCATTCACTAAGGAGGATTTAGTGCTTTTTTGTCGCGGGAAAGAATGGCCGGTCAGTGGCAATAAACCTGATCTCGTCAAACGTATCCTGGAAAAGCAGAAGAACCCCGAGGGAGCTCCGGAAGGAGATGCAGAATTAGACCTCTCGTGCGGCAGCATCGACGACCTGGCCAAACTCCAGAAATGGAGCAAGGCGACCATCGACATTCTGAAGAAGGAAAATTTCACAACGTATGAGGATGTGGCGTCCATTACGAGTGCCGATCTGCAGAATCCGCCACTGAACACCATTCCGCTGCGTGATCGAAAGTCTATTTCGGCCTGGATCGCCGAAAATGATCCCGAACCATCCATCCTGGAAGTTCCCAACGAACCGGCGCCCGAGAAACGAAAGGTCACCGTCAACCAAGAGCAAAACAATGGAGTCCACGTTGACCATCAACCACAACCAAGCGGTGCAGTGCAGAACCAGATTGCAGCTCCAAATAACCCGATTGGACCAATCAGAAACGGTGAGTTTGATCTCCGAGATGTGTTAGTAAAGCGTGATCGTTTGCCGAAAGTAGCCCGCGAATTGCCGCGGCCACATACGATTGTTTATTCCCGCGCGCAAGCGGAGAACAATAAGAAGATTGGTCCCCTCGAAATAACTTATGAGGAGTTCATGAGCGGTTCTCAAATGTTAATTTGTCAATTAAGCGGTTCACTTGAGCACAGCGAAACACTGCGAGAATACGCTGAATATTTAGAGTTCTTGTCCAGTAAACGGCGAGATTATCAGCCGTTATCGATTCTTCAGTTTGATGATAATTTCCGCCGCTATGCAGATTTTACGCGGTGCGCATTGAATGATTTTAATGCGTGCAGTAACTTGATTCACCAGCATTTTCATTCTGGAACGTTGTTATCTTCAGGCGGGTTCCGTGGGCAGCGGCCTTCACGAGGTGGTGGTCCGGGCCGGTCTCCCGGGCGCGGCCGTGGCCCATACCACGGCCGGGGAAATTATGCATCGGCAAACAGTGCTGAGGCGGGCAACCGCCCAATGCGATTCAGCTGCTGGGCGTACAATGAGGGGAACTGCACTTATGGAGGAGAGTGCTGGTACCCTCACGTGTGTCGTACCTGTTTCCGAAAAGGGCACAACTGGAACGATTGCATCCGTAACCGAGAGGAAAATGGACGTGGCGGCCATAACGGGAACTGAATCGACAAATGTTTCTGAATTAAGTGGGCAAAACTTATTGTTTCATTCAACAAAATATTCTGTTTCTGGTTGTTCTGATCATCTCGCTGTTGTCGGTAATGATACTGCTCATGATACGATGGTTCGAAAAAATGATGGAAATGTTCAGTTCAGTGTAATGTGTCGAAATGTTGCTGTTAAACAAATTAAAACTTCGGATGTTTAGTTTGCGTTCAGCTGATCATGCGATTACGATGTGCAGTCCAGTATCGAGAAAACTGCATGTATGGGAACTACATTTATATTCCGATCCAGATCGAGAATTCTTGCTAAACGGACTCGCACATGGATTTAAACTAGTGCCGGATGACATCATAATTCCACCTGCAGAAAGTAAAAATTATTTAAGCGCTCTTTCACCAGAAAATAAGCCACATTTGGATAATATTTTTCACGAAGAACTGATATCAGGAAAAATTTCCCGGCAAGTTCAAAAGCCGGTGAGAGTACACTCAATTGGAGCTGTACCAAAGAAAGACTCGATTGTGCCACGGCCAATAACTGACTGCAGCAGGCCATTGTGTGGGTCACTCAATTCTTTTATGAGTCCCGAACAGTTTTCATTTGCGAGTATCGATGATGCCATTTCCCAGAGTTTACCGGGCTGTTTTTACGCAATCGTTGACATAAAAAACGCGTACCGACAAATTCCTGTTTATCCACCGCACCGGCAGTATCAAGGGTTTTGGTGGGAAACGGACGGTTGTAAATCGGATTTTGTTGATAACTGCCTGTGTTTTGGACTGGCGTGTGCACCATCGATATTTCACAGAATTTCGTCTGCAGTTGCGAGACTGGCAAGATTAAAAGGAATCATAATTGTACCGTACCTCGACGATTTTTTGATTATTGGTGCTACCGCCGAAATTTGCATGCTCGGTCAAAATGCGCTGATTGAACTGCTTATTGAGCTGGGATTCCCGATAAATTGGAATAAAGTTATTTGCCCAACACAAAGAATCAAGTTTTTGGGGCTTATACTTGATTCAGCGACGCAGATTATTGAACTTCCGGCAGATAAAGTTTTCAACATAATATCAATGTGCACCACTGTTCTACATAAAACAAAGGTCACAAAGAAAGAATTGCAACAGCTAGTGGGACATTTTTGCTTCGCATCTCGTGCTGTGCGCGGTGCTCGGACATTCTCGCGTTTGTTTATCGACGTGATGACCCCGCTGAAAGAAGGTCACCATCATTTACGCATTACAAATGTAATCCGTAATGAACTATTGTGGTGGATAAATGTAGCCCCTAACCTGAACGGCATAAATTCTCCCAGATTTGGGAAGGAACGTCGGCGCGTCTACATATATACGGACGCATCACTGTCCGGATTCGGAGCAGTGATGGGCTCCAGTTGGGTTGCAGGCACATGGAAAGAGCTTGTTACGCCATTACACTCCAGCTTATGTAGCGGATGGCTTGCCGCACCCATTGTTCATAAGAGCTTACAAGGGAATATTAACTTTCTTGAAATGATATCAGCATGTGTTGCCGTGCTTGTGTGGTGCCAGTTGCTTCGCGACTGTGAAGTCATGATTATAAGCGATAACTCTTCGACTGTCTCTTTTCTAAACCGCGGAACCAGTAGTAACTGCCAAGCGATGAAGTGGCTGAAATTACTTTTTTACGCCTCGTGCGATTTTAATTTCGTTGTTACCGCTAAACATATCGCCGGAAGTGATAACAATATGGCGGATGCGTTGAGCCGTTTAAGCGAAAGCGACTCGCACAGAGAGCGGTTTCTGTATTTATTCGGACAGAAAAACAATTTCGCAGGAATTCATACCGAATGTTTTTTCAGGTACCCGAATGCACGATCTACAAACAACATTGAAAAGGTTACAGCTTTCAGCCTATGCAAGTACCTCACTGAAAACACGCAGAGCACAGTGGGAGAAGTTTGAAATTTTTTGCGCAAAATTTAAGTTGGTAGCACTACCGGCAGAGCCGAGAACATTTGCTTTGTATATTGCATATTTAGCGAAAACAATGGAATACTCATCCGTCTTGAATTACGTGTCAGCGTTGGTCAGTCTCCACCACGCTGCCGATCTTCCTGCACCAAATCTGCAACATCACCGCATCCAGCTGACGTTAGCAGGTCTAAAGCGTCTAAGATTTGAAGCTCCAAATCGTAAAGTCGGGATTCAAGCGCAACATTTATTGCTCTTGCATAAATCGCTGAATTTAGTTCCTGCATATTGCAGAGAAGTCTTCTGGTGCGCCTGTCTGTTTGCTTTCTATACCCTGCTGAGAAGAAGTAATTTGTTTTGTGCTCGCAATAATAACGCTTATATTCGCTATAAAAATGTCAAGTTGACCAATTGTAACTTAATGGTCGAGGTTCCGGTTCTAAAATCGAACCGATTTTTGGGAACAACAACAAAAATCCCCAGAAGATAGGCAGTGAGTATGTGGTCACAGGGAATTGATCGTTTGCGCCAAATTTTGAACAGGGCAGTAACCCCT
>JAQGAU010005120.1:0-10643 GCA_034698045.1 Paramacrobiotus richtersi
GTCCCCGAATCAGAGAAACAACTCCGCCCCGGCTTTACATCTGAGAATGACGCAATGTTGTACTTTCGCAATCCTCAGAAACAAATCTGCTGGTAAGCACAATCCTTACCTTTGCCCTGTTCTAGTTCGTTGAGGGACGAGTGTTGTACGTGTACATTTTTATTATGAAATCGACTTTAATTAATTTTTACAATCCATCTGAGACGTTTCCTTTTTCAGCCATGTCAAAGCATACAAGGACTGCCTCATGCCTAGTGTACAGAGCACCTGTTTAGCGGAAGAGAAGACACAGGCGGAGAACTTTGGGGACAGAGTATTGCGCGCTTTTGAATGCTCCGATGCAGTTTATCAAACTTGCGTTAAAGCCTGAAATGAACACATGTAAATTGCATGAGCCGAATGTGACGACGCGCAACTGTTATAGCCATAGAAGTACTTTTCAAAAATTACCTCAGCAGGAAGACAAAAAAATCACACTGCATGGGTCGAAACACCTTCTTGCAAAAGAAATAAAGGTGGGCAACACATTTTGATTCGAGTTGTCATTTGCGGTGTAGTTTTTACCGGCGATAAGGCTCGCAAATAGCGTTTAATCAGTAGCAGAGAGCTGTAAACGGTTTGCTGATCTATCTCTTCCTTTCCATTTTAATTTCGTGTTAAATAAAAATAAAAGATTTCTAGAAGATAATAAGTATTGGCTTATGTTGTTTACAAGACATTATGGTATAATTTTGATGCGTTATATATCTGTACATTATGGTTTATACAACCGGTGATCAGAATCAGAAAGATTCAGAATCGACTAGCTTCCGCAAGTTCAAACAGTAAACGAAGGTAATTGATCGCATATCTACGGTATACCTGCAATAATTTACAGTCGACGTACATGTAGACAAGCCCATTCACAATGCGGGTCTTAATTCCTGTCCTAGAAAATGTTTGGAAATATATCTGATACGATGCCGGTAGTTTGTGTTACGAAATATCTTGCTCTCCCGATCTACATGGTCATTGGTAATATATAATTTGTGTGCGTTACGAAACCCACATCGAGAACTATTCGAAGTTCACCATGATAGCCACGAAACTGCGATCGACAAGAATCAAAAGATGAAGGAAGATCCGGCTGCATGCACATACAGGCTAACGGTGAAAGCCAGCTTATGCGAAATTTTAAGGAAATTTCGTCTGCAGTCCGCAGATATATATCCTGTTTAGCTAAATCGTCAAAGTATTGTAATCAGTCTGAAACAATGAGAATGCTATTTTATACGACATGAAATTATGGATACAGGTGGCTCAAAGGTCAGGTTGGAAGTGTGCATTTATTACTCGTGAACGTCTCCTTGCTGTTCCATTTGCTAGTATCGTACATATGTACTTGTCTCTTCATGATATGAAGTACTTATAAAGTACTTGTACTAAACAGTTATTTCTTGTTATTTTAACAAATGAGTTTCCACCGGTAAATGACTTTTGATTACTATCAGCAGGAATAATCGGTGGCCTCAGTTTGCCGCCGGTATGTTATCTTTTCTTGGCACGCTTTTCATTACAGCAGAGTCGTGAGCAGACCGCAGTAAATGTAGACTGGCCGTAACTTTCCGAGTAGAATATATCTCAGTCCAGTGGTTTTATGAATTTCCGGGCGAATGTAAACTGAACATGGCGCTTCATACACGTTTGTGGCTT
Source organism: Paramacrobiotus richtersi (assembly GCA_034698045.1). Classification (NCBI taxonomy): domain Eukaryota; kingdom Metazoa; phylum Tardigrada; class Eutardigrada; order Parachela; family Macrobiotidae; genus Paramacrobiotus; species Paramacrobiotus richtersi. The sequence continues at coordinate 1,693 of JAQGAU010005120.1, forward strand.
GTATGCATGACCGTATGCTTATCTGCTGTACGTTGCGATTTCCCAAGCGATCATCAACTTGCTAGGATGGCGTTTCTCCCATTTGTGAATGATCGGCCAGAATGTCAACCGGAGCAACAAGCGGTCTGTGTGGCGCCCGCGTATTTTCTGGTAACGAAAATCGACTTACGTCGCGTCGCCAGTAATATTAACCAAGAAATCACGGAAAACGTTTTTAACAGCCTCTGCAGGTGATTGTTTTCTGCTACATCTTAGACGTGTTTCAAAAGAGTTCATAAATCAGTGAAGTAAAAAAAGCGGTTGTCTTATTTTATCTGTATTTCAATATTTACGGTAGACCGTAGATGTACTTGTGTACGTATGCACAAATCATTACACTATGGACAATCTACCCACAACGCCAAACTGAAAAACGAAGCAATTAGTCAGTCCGGTAAAATATGTGTGTGCGTTAATTACTGTATGCCATCAGTTTTAGTGCGCGCCTGCGCGCCTTCCTGTTTGTGCAAATAAAGTTGGTACTTTTTCAAAATTTTGAAAATATAAAGAAATACTTGTTTTAGCATCGCTCATACAACCCACTCTTGTGGCACTGACTGGATCAGAAAATGTGCACCACCGGACGGACTGACCACCAATCAAGTCCTTTTCAGGGCAGTTAAGAAAATCTTATCGTTTTGCAACGAAACGGGCGGCTACTCCAAATTTACTAAGATAGCTAGTTGTTCCAAAAAAACAGTGGAACCTATTTGGACATGCTTATACACCGTGATACCTCTGGCTGATGCACAGTTCGAAGCGGAAGGAAGGACATACGCGAACAGTTCCGTGGTAGCGTCAGATTCGGACAGGAGCCTACTGGGACTTATCTTGAGACTGATAGACTTGCAGAAATATGTCTGCTGGTACGTGACACGGTATACTGTATGCACAAAGTTAGGGGCAGCGCGTGCACCAGAGAAAATGTGTATTTCCTAGTTGCGACGACAGCCAGCAGCCAAAAGTGCGTCGGGAAGAAGTGGTTTTTTGCATCTGCTATGTGGCAGATAATCGCCAGTATAGTTTGTCGGCATGCGCAAAATAATCAGCTTCACAGTGGTGTGCCGCGGTCCTCTCTGGCCCCTTTGTTCACTGAGCTATTCATCAGACAATGAAAAAGCTTTGGAAAACAATTCTGAATGAGAAAGTTTTTCGTCCAGAAAGACTATCTACCGAAACAAATGTGGAAAGATTTAAAATTCCTAAATAAATCCAAAACAAAACACTTTCAAAAAAGTGTTTTGTTTTGGATTTATTTAATCATTTTCGAGTAAAACTATACGGGCGATTATTTGCCACATAGCAGATGAAAAAAAGAACTTCTTCCCGACCCACTTTCGGGTGCTAGCTAGCTGTCGTCTTAAATCTGATTCCCCTTACAGTTCACAGGTACCACGTTATGTACGTACACGTATACATATTCATAGGTACACTCATGATTGCGCTATGTATAGATGTACATTCTTGATGAATTTTGTTTTCCAGCTATGGTAAAAAGTTTAAGGATTGCCTATCACCAATTTTGGACAGGGGCTGCACATCGGAAGAGAAAAGTGTAACGGAAGATTTTGAGGAGCGAGTTTTGCAAGCTTTTGAATGCAACGACGCACTATACAATAGCTTTTAGATCAAATCTTCATGATCGATATGCTCTCCGCCGACCAGAATTGCAAGATAAAGAATGCAGCAGAATTATTATGCTTCCAGCTACATTCGCTAAAATACTTATGAAAAATTGGTAACAATTTTTGATTAACGCACAAATATTCATCACCAGCATTTTCCGTTTCTTTGACAAGCATAAGTTCAGTCTTTAACGTGACTACTTCTATGCTCATTGTACACTAGCACTCAACGTGACAACATGTATGAAACAGCTATAATTTTACTTATAAATGACGAGTAAATTCAAAGCACCCCTTATCGTTTTCGAATTTCGAAGATTGGGTTTGCTTCTATTATATAACAACTCTTTAGCTGCGAGAAAACTTATCGATCAAAATTTCACTTTTCTGGAATATTTCCTTCAAATCTTCGCTGATAATTAGTTTTTGTACGTTTCCGTCATGAAATTACAATGTTTGCGTACGCACGATATGCCGTTTTAAAACAAACCGTAACACAGTTTAGGGTCCCTTGAACAGCTTTCTTTAAGGCGTGCGCCAGGTCACAAATTTACAACGAAAGTAATTCTATGTACAGATATAGCAGATGTGTGAATTTTTATAATTAAAAAAGCGGCAAGCCATCCATGATTTGTAAGCCGCGAGGGTCCGTTGTTAGTTTTCAGCTTTTCTTTTGCGCGCGTAATTATTTGGACCGCCTCCTGTTGTGCTATTTATACAGGTGCAAGTCTGTTATCCTGGAGTGCCTCGTACTTTCAACACTTGTTGCTTGTTATCTGAACTAAGGATTTTTTGACTGTCTGACAGACTTTCTCCTGAATGTTGGCATTAGACTGCTATCAGCAGGAACAATCGATGATTTCGGTCTGTACGTGTACGTTAACTTAGCCTGGCACGCTTTCGTAGCACAACGGACCGCAATAAATTTAAACTAGCTGCGCAGCAACTTTCCGCATAGAATTGATCCCATTCGAGTGCTTTCGTGGATTTCCATGCTACCTGGAACTGAACATGGGGCTTCAAACAAGTGTGTGGTTCGTGTGCATGGCGGTATGCTTATCTACTGTACGCAGCCATGTAACGTTACTAAGCGATCATGAACTTGCCAGCTATAGGATGGCGTTTCTCCCGTTTGTGAATGATCGGCCAGAATGCCACTCGGTGCAGCAAGTGGCCTGTATGGTGCCTGCGTATTTTGTGGCAACTAACATGGACCTACGTCAGGTCTTCAGTAATATTACCCAAGCCATCCCGGAAAATGTTCTTAACAGCATGTGCAGGTAAGGCCTTATTTTGTGTTACATAGCGAATACAGATAGGTCCAGTTTATCTGGCTTGCTATCTTGCTGATGTTTCTTACTGCAGCTACCGCACAGTTTACAGTATAATGAATTATGTGCTGGATATAATTCAGTTGAGTTAAAAGTAAGGTCTTACTGTAAAAAGTCATTTTTACCATATTTCAACATTTATTGCACTAGTAGTACTGCTATGCGAATAGGTACGCAACTGCAGTATGTACCTGTACATACAATGATACAAAGCCTATAAACTGAAAGACGAAAGCTAGCAGTCAGTCCGGTTAAAGCTATCACGTAAACAGTCACTCGAACGTATCTGCGTATGCTTACCGCAGATTATGTTGGTGCTTATTCGTAATCTTGTAATAATAAAGAAAATCCTGTTTTAGCATCGCTCACTCAACACAGTCCTGTGCGGCTGACTGGATCACGAAATGTGCACCACCGGAAGTATTGGCCAAAAATCAAGTCCCGATTAGTGCAGTTCAAAAGATCTTGTCGTTTTGCAACGAAACAGGCAGCTATTCGAAGTTTACAAAGATAGTTGGTTGCGGCGAAAAAATAGTGCAACCTGCTTCGGTGTGCGTGAACACCGTGGGTCAATTGGCTCATTCCCAATACGCAGCGGAAAACACGATGGATTTTAACAGTCCTACGCGGGAGCTAGCGCAAGTATGGCGCTGGAATCCACTGGAATCTGCTCTGACACTGATTAACGTGCAGAGATATGTCTGCTGGTATGTGACGCTGCGTATTGTACATTGTACAAACTCTTGGCGAGTCTTGGGCAGCATGTCTAATAACTATCCCTTTAAACAAATCACTTATGTATACGTACATACCTGTGTATATTGGGTACGTCGATCATACATATTCATAACTGCGCTATCCATGTTCTCAATAAGCTCTGTTCTCCAGCTACGGTAAAAAGTTCAAGGAATGCCTAACACCGGTTCTGGACAGGAGCTGCACACCGGAAGAGAAAGCCGTGTCGGGAAATTTCGTGGATAGAGTTTTGCAAGCTTTTGAATGCACGGATGCGTTCTACGGTACCTGCAAAAGCGAGTCCTCATAATTCGTCTGCTTTCGGGGAGTCTATGACCAAGACTACAAGACAAAAGCACCCGGCATATATATATAAAAGAATATATTTTTTATCTCCACGCACCGATTTTATCTACCCTGTGCTGTAAGGTATTGATAGCGTAATAACTGAATAACAGAAGGGAAAACATGCAGAGCAACACCACTGCCGTCTATTTCGCGTTTTAAACGAAATGGCAATGTCGGTTGTTTGTTTTGGTATTTGAACCTTTCACCTTGTAGTGCCACTCTTTTAGCGCTTTTGCACCAAATGATGTGTTTGGTGGTTTTTGCCCAATAAATCTTGAATACTTGAATCTTGCATACTTGAATCTCTGAAAGGAACTTTGAGTCGATGTTACAACATGCTGCTCCATACGGCTAGACAGTTAACCTTATCGTTCGTATCAATCATAATTCAGTTTTGTCGTGATCAATGATCTACTAAGGACACACAATCCTCACTTTTTGGCCAGTTCTTAAAGTTTAAGAACCGGAAGTTCTTAAAATGTGAGCCCGCCCTCCGCTAGCGATTGGCTCATGGCTTTAAGAAGTCGCACTTTAAGAGCACAATGTTCTTAAAAATTAAGCTACTCGACTAGGTACTTTTAACTTTTAAGAACAGCATTTCGTTGTGGATTTTGCATTTTTTAGAAAAATTATATTACGTGAATTTCCAAGTGCCATTCTGTTGGAGGCAAGCTGTGTTTTGTTCTTTCTGATTTTTATATGGTAGTCTTCGTAACAGTTGTAGTGCACTATTTTTTAATAATTATGAACCAGAATGAAACCTGCAATAATCCCCAAGACCAAGAGAATCAGGAAGGGACCGAATGGTGCTGTGGAAAAAGCAGCTGCCGTTTCAGAAGCTGATGCAGTTAAGGCCGCTGCTCCGAAGCGATCCAAATTTCGATGGAATGATTGCCAAGAATACTTGCTGGAATGGCTCTGTGTGCCAGAAAATTATAACCGCTGGAGATCGACAACCGTTTCTGGGCGCGTAACTGGGGACAGTAAGACACAGATTGCCGAAGAACTCGCCGAGCTCCTGCGATCAAAAGGGTTTCCGGACGCGGACCGAAAAAAAGTTCAGAATAAAATCGAAGTTTTTGAGGGTTCATATCGAAGGGCTGTCAGCTGTCTAAATGGAACTGGATGTGGCATTGACGATAAGGATATTACGCGAGGAATCACGACAATTGAACGTAAGCAGAAAAATACTCTGTTTAATTTGTAATAATCAGAAGAATGCAATTAATTTCAGATGCATCAACGCTATATAGTTATTCTTATTTATTCTTAAGAAAAATTCTTATCAATACATTATTTAATTTTCTACCTAATTTTTTTTATCTGCATAATACTGAAATGGTTCTTTGCAAGCCGTAATTGCTGTTCATAGAGAAAGTGAAAACTCTGTGCCCGTTCTACGACCGACTGAAGGAAGTGTTTGGCGAACGACCGGGAATGGTTCCACCCTATACAGCTGGCTCACAATTAAATCCAGACGAGCTGCCTGCGATCATCGAGGAAGACATTCTGGAGGAGCATACCGAGGACAATGAAGCAATCGTCTACGAAGATCCGTTAGGTATTGTTAATTAGAATTAATTCCGATGTTAATTTGGTGAAATTTCTGATATTTTTGATTCTTGAAATATATTCTCCATCACCCGCTGTTTGTTATTTTTGTTTGACTAACATAGTTTTTTGTTAATTACTTTAAAATTCAATTATTTACATATGATTTTGTGTTTGTACGTTACTTTTATTTTCGTTCTTACTCTTTTTTAGATCTTGCGAACAATTCCGAGCAAGGGGAAGCAGTTGTCGCCCAAGATGTGGATGAAGATGTTGAGCGTTCTGCAGTTGAATCCGTGGATTCAACAGCGCTCCCACAGCCAAAGGTTAATTTGGGGACTAATATCCGTGCTCGGGAGAAAACAAGCCTTCCACCACTTGCCCTGTCTCCTCTCCAAAAACATCTTGCTCCATCTCAACAGCGGAAGCTCACCAAATGTGGAAAAAATTCAAATGCTGCTAGTAGTCTGGATGTCCTGCTGTCGGAGCGGAAGACGTACTGGGACAAAAAAATGGATCTTAACGTGAAGCGTCAGAAATTCGCAGAAGAAAAATCGGTAAAAGATCACGCATTTCGTATGCGAGAGCTGGCTGTGCGGGAAAAGGAAGCTGAGGCTGCGAAAGAGCAGGCAAAATCGCAGACCCTTATGATGCAGTTCTTGGTACAAAAAATGCAGAAATCAACCGACGGAATGTAATTTTTTAACACGATTTACCTGCATACGGTATTGTCTTTATGTATATCTACTGCTGTTTTTTTGTACATATTGTTCTGCAACGTTTTTCTAGCGTGTAAAATGAAATGATTTCAGTTTTGATTATATATTACGGTTCTACAAATGTTTCTGGAATGGATTTTTTTGTCATGATTACAAATGAACAGCGGATACCAAACGTACAGCATGAAAAATGAACAATCCAATTCACACGAAAACCCGTAAAAATAACGACGGAAATGTAAATAATTTGATAAAAAATAACCACAACAATAAGATAAAAACTGCGTCGAAGTTTATAAGCAGAGATTAACATTTTCGGTTTTAATTTCATTGGTTTCTCTTACACAACAGCACAATTCGCTTGATTTCCTCTCTTCTCTGCTTTCCAACGTCCAGGTTATGTGCCAACACCAGATCTAGGGCCTCATTTGGAATTTCGGGAACAATCCAGTCGTCGTCTACTGGGTCCATCGTTTCTTGCAGGATGTTGTGCAGAACACAGCATGCCAGAAACCAATGCACTGCACGGGTGTGTGATGGTTTGTCCCTTATGCAGATGCGCAGACCGCGTAGACTCTGAAACCTCCCTTTGACAACTCCGATTGTGTGCTCATTCGTTACTCGTGCTTCCGCCACGAAGGTGTTGAAATCGGAGTTTTTCTGCAAATTAGTGTGCGGTGCTTTATAAGCGGGGATAATATGTTGGGTACACGGATAACCGCTGTCCGTCAGGAGATATTCTGCCGGCGCAAAATATTTATTTGAGTTTATAGCCAGATCCGAATGGGCAAACACCCGGCTATCATGGGCGGAACCAGGAAATCCCGTAAACGCGTACAAAATAGTGCGGTTATCATCACAAACAACGAAAGCAGAGAGGCCATACAGTTTTTTTCGACTGTAGTAGTCTTCCCCATTTAATGGTGGACATTTATCCAGCACAATCAACGTCCCGTCTGCCAGTCCAACGCAGTCTGGAAACCCGTATTTAGAAAACATCCTTTTTTTGATTAAAAGTTTTTGCTCGTTATCAGGCCATTTAAGATATTTCGGCATCAGAGACAGCAGTCCGGTTATAACGCGATACGTGTATAGATCAACCGCTCCTTCCGAAATACCAAATTTCGTCGCTGTTTTTCCAGTGGATGCGGCATTCCCATAATGTCCGAAGCGGAATAGCGCAACAAGAAGCTGAAGCTCCACAGGTTTTTGTTGACATCTCGAATTATTTTGAAAAACTGCGTGGTCTTTGATGAGGTCGTGGACGAAAAACAAGGACTCTCGCGACATTCTCACCTCGGAGCGGAAGCGTGCATCATCCAAAACGGGTAACAATTGTTGTACAAATTCGCGGCCCTTTGGCACAGGATGCCTGATGTTCAGATAACGGTATGAATGAACTGCTCGCTTTATTTCCAACAGAGTTCCGAGATCGTCATTTGACGAGCTGTCAAACCCATCGCTTCCATCTTCTTCATCGCTACTCAATGACTCGATAATAGAACACAACTGCTCAAACTGAATATTCCTATCCAGGATCCGCTTTAAAATTGCTTTTTCACCAAGCAAAGGCATTTTCGATAAAAAAAATGCTTCGTCTAAAAATATTTATTTAGTAGTAGTAGTTTGTGCTGGCTGAATAACTGAGTGCAGCTTGGGTGAGCTGTGTATCGATGTTATAACAGAGCAAGTGTGGCAGGGAGGTTCAAACATGCAGTCGCTCTCAATTATTAAGTGCATGTCTATTGGGCTACGGTTTTTAAGAGAACCGAAGCTCTTAATTTTTAAGAGGTCGCGAAAAGTGAGGATTGTGTACCCCTACTGTACAACATAACGTTGCACACCTTAACACCATAATGATGCCAATAAGTGCGATGGGAAAGCTATGGTACTGCAGTTAAGACGAAGTTCCTTGCACGCGTTTAAACCCCCAGCTTCTATACATGCGCCAGGGAAGCGTTTTCTAACTGAATTAGGACGTGAAATGAGAAGATTCATAACACGCCCAGTTTGCACATATGACGAAAATAAATAACTAAGTTTTTCTGATTATTGTATACAACACACAACAAGAATATTGCATGTTTGAATGGCAGGAAATTTATGAATACACGTAACCCAGCTTTGCACTGTCCGCTTTGTTAGACCGTCTCCTGTTGTAACGTTATATACCATGTTGCTGGTATATGTCTCTTGGCATATAACACTAGTTTCCTGCTATCTGAACAAGGGGTTTTTCCGTGAAACATTGCTATCATCCAAGCCAATCGGTGTTTACCGTCTGCGTACCAGTACATGACTTTTCTTGACACATTCTCTGTGTATAGCAGACCGCAACAAATATAAACCAGCGCGCTCCAACTTTCCGCATAAATATTGACTTCATCCCCGTCGAGTACGTTTACCGATTTCCGTGCTACTTTGAACCTGAACATGGCGCTTCATAGAGGTTTGTGGTTCGTTTGCATGACGGTGTGCCTATCTGTTGTACGGAGCCGTTTCCCAAGCGATGGTGAACTTGCCGATGCTAGGTTGGAAATGGCGATCCTCCCATTCACGAATAATCGGCCAGAATGTCAACCGGAGCAACAAGTGGCCTGCGT
>JAQGAU010005121.1:0-10641 GCA_034698045.1 Paramacrobiotus richtersi
CTGGTGGAGGAGAATTATTCCAAGCAGTTGGGGAAATTGTCCAGCAAAGTCGCCGCCTATCCGCCGCAAGGGTAAATAAATGCATTCTTAAAATCCGATTTTCGGTGTATTTATTTGTTCCCAATATACGTAAACAGTTATTTTTTTAATTTTTCTGCCTACTCAGAAATCTAACCTGCTTTTTCCGCATTTTTTCAGTTTTGTTCCATGTACGGTGTTGTCGAAATTTTCGAAAAACAGATCGTAGATTTAGAAGAAAAATTTTTCATGGTCTGTTTTGTTCAGAATATGTTTTCCAACGTAGATTAATTTTTGTAAATAAGTTTTGTGGTAATAAAATCACAGAAAATGCATTTGAGGTTTATTGTTGTAAAGTTGAATTAAATCATGTTTGAATTCCGCTTTATTAATATGTAACGCGTGTTTATCACTTCGTGTTGGGTTGGATATTTTGCTGAATCCCAAATTATCCGCTAAACGCTCCGAAACGTGAATTAATGCAGTCTGTCATTCGGCATAATCGCTCCTGTTTGCCGACGTGCAAAACAGTCCGTGTTTGCACAGTTGTTCTGTTGTTGATAAGCGACGCCTGATAAAAACGTAGCGACACTTCCGGACGGTATGTTCCGTGCCTGATGAGATGGTAATCGTTGTTTGTGTGTTCAGCACGTTCTCGCCCTACTGGCAAGTGCTCAAGGCCTCCACGGAAAAGAATTCCAACCTCCACCAGCAGATGGTCGTTAAACTGCAGGAATTGCTCAAGGAATTGCAGAAATATTTGGACGAGCAGACGCGCAAGCATAAAACGGTACGAATTTTCGTTTGTATAGGTTTCCCGGGTGATTTACATAATATTATTGCATACGAAGAGGTTTTAGTAAAAGTGTTTACTGTTACTTGTAACTTTTTTTCCTGATAATTTTCTTTATTAACAGTAATTTTTTGGTGTTAAGTAATAATTGTTTTTTGTATGATAATTTTCCTAATGATAAATGGAACTTGTTAACACGAGTTTTTGAAATGGCAGCTCCAAATTTGTTACCATAAGTAATATTTTATACTTTTATTATGATTAATGCCAGTTGTACTAATTTGTGTACTGTTTGTATTATTGTATTTTTCTTATTGCTGTAGCTTACGTGATACTTTCAGCAGATGGTTTTACTCAAATTTACGCATTATTTTGAAAATACGCTGCAATTCTGCCCTTTCAGAGTCCAAATCCGAAGTATAATTTTTTTGCTTTTTGGTTTCAGACAAAGTTTAGTTTTTTTCTATTTATGTAATAAAAAGCACAAAGTGATTAATTGTGACAATAATGCGAGAAACAACAAAAAGATTGGAAAAACTATAATAATGATAATGCGTAAAAAATGGTTTAGCTTTTCATTGCACAAATTTTCACGGAATGTTGATGCGGAGTTCGTTTGTGTACAGATGAAGGACGCGGAGAATGACACCCTGACCGTCGTACAGTCCCTGCAGAGCGGCACCACCACCCTGCACAAAGCCAAGGAAGCCTACCTGTCGCGCAGCACCGAGCTGGACAAGTGCCGCAAGGACAACGCCGGCCCTCGGGACGTGGAACGCGCCGAGACCCGCCTGAAGAAGGCGCTGGAGGAGTACCGCGCCCAGCTGGACAAGTACGCCGCCACCCGTGCCGACTTTGAGCGCAAGATGCTCAACACGTCCCAACACTTCCAGGACCTCGAGGAGCAGCATTTACAGCAAATGCTGGAGTTTGCCGGCGGGTATAACAAGATCCTGGATTACTGCGAGCAGAATTTACGCGAGGTGAGGACTGGTGTTTTGTGTATTTTTAGACGTCTTGCTGTTTTTAAATCTGATTTATTTGACTGACTTTTGCTAATTTGTTTGAAATGCTTTACTTGACATAATTTCTTATTTACTGTACTGGTTTTTACTAATATTTTTTTAATATTTTAGTAGTATAATTTTTATTTATTTACCTAATGTCAGCGGCGCTGTCGTTATTTTAGTAATATTTGTGTAAATATTTACATGTATATCGGGCTTTGGACGTCACGTTATTTTCTGCACGAGAAGATTTTTTTTGTATGGAGCAATGTTTTATTCAGATGAAAATAACCTAGTGATTGTTTTTATTATGATATGTGATTAATTATAACTTTTCCAATGAAGCTCTGCATTTGTTGCTTATAATTTGATAAGTAATCTGCTGTCTAAGTATTACAGAATTAAAATTTGCGGTATTACTGATGAAATGTTTTGTTTCTTTCTGACGTTTCTTACTTTTTCTTTTGATTTGTGTAGTTTCTAATGGCACGATTTTCGCTGAACTGTGTAGCTGCGATAGTTTAGCTTTCATCGCACTGCAGTATTAATTGTTAATTTTTTATGCAGATTTGCAACGAATTACGCCAGCAGACCAGCGACTTTACCATTGAGAGACTACTGCAGATGTTCGTGGAAGCGAAAAGCACCGGCACCGAGCGACCAGGTTGATTGCAACAGTTTTATTTTCTGCCTCGCTTTGAACGATAAATTGTCCTTGAACTCGACAAGGTTCTATAATTATTCAGTTAATAATCATTAAATTAGCTGAATAAGTGTATTAGTTTATTAATTATTTATTCCTTATTTATTAATTATTTTGTACAATTTTTTGAAAAACATTTCTGCAGAAAAAAATTGGATAATTAAAAAAATAATTTAGGTAACCAAAAAATGGAAGAAAAGTGCCGTAATTCGATGGTGTGCTTTTGTAGCGGCCATTGAATTCGAGGAGGTTCTCTCCTCCTCGGCCCCCACCCAGGCACCCCTGACGCTGTCACCCCCGGTGGTGCCGAGCTCGGCCAGTCTGCTGGATTTGGACGGGGACGGCTTTGGCTTCTCCTTCCCCCCGAGTGCCCCTGCACCCGCCCCACCGCCCCCGGTGGTGGAGGAACCGGCCGCTCCGCCGCCCAAGAAACGCGAAGGTAAGGTTCACGCTTGTCTTGCATCCCCACCGACCCCTTGTTTTGGGACTAACCCCCACCGCTTGCGCTTGCTCTGTTTTCCCCCCTTTTTTGGTTGTGGTGGCTGCCCCCCTTTTTGTTAGCTTTGTTTTGGTTTCTGACAGTATGAACTGCCTGTTTTTACGGCGTTTGATTCACAATGGGTACTCTCTACTTTTGAACTGATTTGAGACAGATTCTTGCCGGTAAAATGGGATTTTGTGTTGGAATCTGGGAAAGGTTTGATTTCAAGTTTTCAACCCATAGGCAGAACGTTGCGAAAGTTTGACAGGTGTGATGTTTGAAACCGCCCCTACCACTGCAGGAATGTTTGTAATGGTGACTTCCTACGTGTCGCGCTTTGGGAAGAAGTTTTAAGGGGTTTTTGAAAGAAATAGCGGTCGCGCCACCTTTTTTGTTTTCCCCGCAAAAGCTGGAGTGATCGATAGCTTTTTGGACTGGGTTGCGAAAGGGTCAAAAATTAGCAATTTTTGAAGTATGGAGATGGAAGTTAGTTGATTGCTAGGCATTTTACGTTCGCACTACGAGAAATCGGTGACCATACAGCCAACCCGATGGCAGCGCATCCGCCAGCGCAACGAGCCCCTGAGTAACGGCGACACGGCCGATGGGCGGCGTAGTGTGCCGGTTGATGTGGCCGAACGACTGCCGATTGAGGAGACCGGTAGTCACAAAGAGAACGGCATCATGGATCAGCGGAGAAAGTTCTCCTCGTTGCGCAACATTTTCTCATCCAAATCCGAAGGTGAAACTTCCCGTTCTCCCCTTCTTTTCCACAATAGTCATTGATAGCGGTTGTTTATAGTTGTAGAACCAAAGTCCTCGTCCTCTGCTCACTGTGATCTCAGTCCAACCAAAGTGTCCACACCGGACAATGATTTAGGCCGCACAACAGTTCGTGGATCGAAATGTAACAGTGTTTCTGTTTTTGCATGGTGGTTTGGTGTTTCTGGGCTTGTGTTGGCTTTTGTACCCCTTGTTTTGACGTTTCCATATCGATTCACGTTGTAACATGTTGTGGGTGTGTTGTAGGGTTCCTAAGAGTGCGACGCGACAAGACCGACTCCAAGAAGGACAAGGAAGCCAAGAAGGAAGCGAAGAAAGACAAGGATAAGAAGAAGAAGGATAAGAACGGCTCGAGCACGTCGGGTTCCACCCGGGATACCCTCGGCACGCCCCCGGTCAATGAGGATGCCAAGAGCGAGAGTAGTTTCGGGAGTACGTCCCATGATGGAGGGGGGCATCAGCCCATGGTCGATGCGGAAGGGTTTGTGATTCGACCCAATGAGGATGATGTGCGGAAGATTAGGAAGGATAGTTTTGAGCAGTTTCGCGAGGAGTCCAGTACGGATACCGATTCAGGTGAGGAAACGGTCGAAAAAGATGTACAGTATCATTGGTCGGGTGCTCGTTAAAGGCAGGTGTACGTTATACGCGATTCGAAAGTACTGTGCGGATTATAAACTATGGGCAGGTGTTCGTTATACAAGAAGGGTTAGAATGGAAAGAAATCTTGCTGTTTGTAGTGTACATAGTTAGTTTACAGACAACATTCGGTGTGCAAAGTGTGCATTATATGGTCGTTATACAAGGGGCGTCAGAATGAAAAGATCCGCTGCTGTTTGTAGTCAGTTAACAAACGAACTTCGGTCCTTGTAGATGACGATAAGCCCCAAAAACTCCACGTGGTCATCAAGCCCGCCACACTCCAGCCGAACCACACCGGTCCGGTGGGCAACACGGAGGAGCTGCGGATGCAGGCCCGCTCGTTGATGCTGGGCAATGCCAATCTGGGCCACTCGTACACGGGCGGGAAGCGGGCCACCAGTAAGATGCAGGAGATGATGAAGCGCTCCACCTCGGTGGCCTCCAATATGTTCCCGCCTCCCCCTGGCTCGTCTATGGTGGATTCGCTGGCTATTCCCCCGCAGAAGACCGGCGGGAGTCTGGCCAGTAACCCCTGGGATTCTACACCGGATTTCAGTGCGTTGAGTGCCGCGCCGGTGGCTCCCGTTGTGCCTATTAGTCGAGGTTGGTCAGGAGCAGATTCTAGCAGTTGAATCTCTGAAGACCGCTTTCGATGAGTTGAATTCTTGACAATTATCATAATTTCGTTCTTCTATTTGCGCTTAAAATTTTTGAAAATAATTGCTAATTTTGAAGTAATTTTTATTATTGTGTTGAAGAAAGGGGGAAACTGGAGAGACATAAAAGCTTCGATAGGTGTTGAAATATGCAGGTTAACGACTACCGTACTCCGCAATACAGAAGCTTATTTAAAGGGATAAAAATCGAATTGTCAACTTTTCAATTCGCTAAAAACTGCGAACATCTCTAAAAAAATTAATATCACCGATTAATTAAGAAAATAATGAATAAATGAATGAAGTAGCGAGGTACTGCGGAAACTTGCAGAATAATAAACAAAATTTCGTTATTGGCATTTTGAGGTGAGTAAAGATGTTAGTATTAATTAAGGAAACTTGTAAGTCAGATCAGTAATTAATGTTCTTTAACATTCAGGTATTGCGCTCCTCCCGCCATCCATCCCCGCCTCCCTCTCCACCCCCTCCACGGGCATCGCCATCCCGGTGGCCGTGGCCTTCGTGGAGAAGGTGTCCGCCTCGTTCTACGGCGCGGACGAGTCCCGGTGTCGGGTGCGCACCGAGGGCGACCTGATCCTGACCTTCCCCAGCGGCGTGCTGCAGACCCTCCTGGCGCAGCCCCACCATCCCGCCCTGACCTTCGCCCTCACCCAGACCACGTACCTGGAGAATATTTTGCCGAATAAGCATTTGGTCAGTCAGGAGACGATGATTGATGATGGGCGGATCACGTATACAGTCAACATGGTTAATCTGGTCAACCAGCTCAAAAGGCAGGTGGAAGCCAAAGCCACGCCCCAACCGTACCAGAATATCCCGGTGATGAAGTACCATGTGAGTCGGCGGTTTCGGGATAATTAATATTTGTTTAATACTAATTGTCAATTATTAAAATAATTATGAACAACTAAAATTCTAACAGTTAAATAGCAATAAACAAATAATAATACTTATTTTTGAAAAATGTTTTCCGTTATAATTTAGCAAATTATTGATAAAATGTGGTTCTTGGATTATTAACTGCTACGTACTGTTATTATGTATGACATCATTTTTATTATTTAACTTGAATTGTTATTTTAAGGTGATGTTTTGGCAGTTTATTGTTGTTTTTCGTCACATTTTTGCTAGTTTATTATAATTATATTAATATGGTAAGCTGTTATCGTTATTATCACTAACTTGTTGAATTATTAATTAAAAATAGTGATTTGTATTAAGTAACGAAGAATTAAAATCTTTGAATAACTATAATAGCAGCGAAAACCGGATGAACTGGGGAATGAAAAAAAGAAAATAAATCTTAAGCCTTGAACTTACTGACGAACGAGATAAACGTGAACGCAAAAGTAATCTAAGAGATTGATAACGATCGTTTCCGGAAGTGGCGACACGAAATAAAAACCTGATATATTGTTACTTCACTGTTGGATTCTTGCGAATCAAGTTCAAGTTTACTGCGCCATACGTGAACGATCGATTTGACAACGGGTAGCAAAGTACAGAGCAGATTTCGCTTTTGAAACATCGGACGTTTTACGCCGCTTGCATTCTCAGTTTAGCAGCAGTTTCGATAGTGACAAATTTCGGATGGTGTATAATATAAGCAGAAGATAGCAGTTATAAAAGCCCGTTAATTTCTGAAATTATTTTCGTTAATATTTTTCAGGAAAATTCTTTTGTATAAGGAATATTAATGTTGTTAATTTTATAAACAGCTTTTTGCGTGCAGGAATGTACTTTTATTAAATTAAAGTGAATCCAGGTGACATAAATACATGTGCTGGCAAACGGAAACAAAATTAAGTTGATTAAAAGTAGATATTTTCGGCGCACAAAAATATGTTCTTCTGCCGGTTTGTATACTATGTAATAAATAATAATTTAATGTAATTAAATAATATAATCAAGTTACAGTTAATAATACTACAATAAACAGCAATGTAAAAACAATAATAAAATGTAATTAAATTGAATGTATTGAACAAGGAACTGATTGCAGGTGTCGTCGGTCAACGGTGTCCCCGCGGCGCCCCTCCTCCTAATCGCCTACTGGAAGGAGGACGACCGTACCACTGACATGCGCATCGACTACCGTCGCAACCCGGCCTTCCCCGCCCTGCACGCCGCCCAGTGCCAGCTGAGCGTGCCCTTCGACCCGGCCGTTGAAGTCACCTCCATGACGTCCGTACCCAGCGGCGAGTGGACACCCGGCGGTCCCGCCCCCTCGGCCCGTTGGAGCGTGCCCGCGCCCACCACCGAGGTCAGCAGTGTCAAGGCGCGGTTCGAGCACCCGGCGGAGAGCAAGGGGCGGGTCAAGGGCGCCGTGCACTGTGGGTTCGCCGCGGAGGGGGCGCTGATGAGTCGGGTGGCGTTTCAGTTGTTGGGCGCCGGGTACAAGGTGTCGGTGATTAAGATGCGGGTGGTGTCCGCCCGGTATGTGTGTGAGACGGGATAAGGGATGAATGAACATTCGGACGATGTGAACCAGTGATTCAGAATGGTGTAATTTTCTTACCTTTTTTTGTTAATTTTTTTATTGGCGTCTTGTTTTTTTGATGGATGGGTTTCTGGAGGGATATGTTGCAGTGAGTGCGGTGATTTCTATGTTGAATAAAAGTGTCGCTTGCGTTGTGAAAAAAGCGGGATGAAATACAGTGCTGTCAGCGAAACAACTTGTCAGTCCGGGGTTTTCGAAACTGGACAAGGCGTTAATTAGAACTGACGTCACATGGGACAATCTGCTGCGAGACTTTCGCGTTGGTTGTGATTGGAATGTGGAACCTTCAGTTGAACAAATGCACTGCAAATGTAGATTATCCGGCGATAATCAAATTGCGTTGTTCTAGTAGCGCAAGCATTTGATCGCAGGAATTTTCAGATCACAGGGTCGATACTGGCAACACTACATTTCTATGGGCTGATATTTCTTTTACAGAGATTCACAAACTATAGAACATTCTGTTAGAATTTCGTCCAATCCTATATGTGTTCGGAATGTTTCGCATACATAATATAAGCATTACCTCGTTGCATCACATTCGATAAATCTTAGCCTGGGGAATTCTTGTGAGCGTCGTTAACGTTCAAGCGTTTCTTAAAACTCCTTAACAATGAATCCCATGATTTGGCATATTCCAGGGATCCTGTTTGTGCTAGCAACTGCATGTGTAACACGTGGTGAGGATTGTACAACATAAGTTTCTGTTTGCAGCGCGTGCAAGTGTTACTGCGTTGTCAATTATGCAGCGTACGGGAGTTTGGAAGGAAGTGCGGACCATGATTTATACGCGGTAACGGAAGGTGATATCCTCGTTGAAAGAAACTCGGGTTCGACGTATGGAGATTTGGTGCGTTTCGGTTTAGTAGCTAAGTCCTCTCCTGATTCCAGGAAATAAGTGTCCAGTGTGTGTTGCAGTTATTGAACAATCTTCTCAGTAAAGATGCATTCCGATGGCCATACGGAAAGGTCGTTTACACACTGAACGCTAGTTTGGGTGAGATAAGTACACTGAGTAGTCATCGTAATTATAACTGATGTTCATAATCCGCAGATGTTGAGATGAAGGAGACAGTCCGCCAAGCCATGGCCAACATCACTAGGACGACGAATAACTGCGTCCGATTTGCAGAAAGGATCGACGAGACTGCGTTTGTTGACATTACGCGGCCATTGGGAATGACCAGGTTTGCTGATAAAATGCTGGTTGGTTAAGCGGGCGAAACCAAAACCAAAATTTGAAAACCAGAAGTAACAGTAACAGAGAACCGAATGCAGACAAAAAACGAACAGTGGTGAGACGAAACGGCACTAGACATCTGTCAATGTCACGTACTGAGAAACCACTTTATCTGCTTTCACCACATACTCGCTACTAACGGCCTTCTACTACTTAGTCGTAGCAATAATGCTTTGCTACGCGCTACACCACAACAGCATCCTGCACGAAACTGTCGTTGTAACGGAATACCTGTTAAGATGTTTTTTACGTGTTTAAAGCCGCATCAGCACAAAAGCCGGCGCATGTGACTACTAAAACAAATGCAAATTTCGAGCGTCTAAAAAACATCGAAAACCATTATTCAACCCTTTAGAACGTGCGGGCATTATTCCCACAATGTAAGCAGCGATACCTCGAACAACAGCCAAGCTAATGCTTCTGTTAAGGTGGCGAATCTACGATAGGTTCGTTTACGAAATTTTCGCGTACCGACTTGCTCGGTACTCAGTGTTTTGGTTCAAACTAGATCGGTATTAAACTTTGCGGTACGAATTATCGTGACGCGGTGTTGTATTGCGGTGTATCTGCACGGGACTGCACCGCAACGTGTATCCAAATTGCATGCCAGAGCCTTCTGATATGGAGTCGCGTTCGGTTCTCTGTTTACTAGTACTCTCTCTAGTACATTCATAGTAACGGTATTTCATTCATGACTGTCGCATGAAAAACAGCTACCGTTTGTTGTTACTATTAGGTATTACAGTAACAAGTGTGATCGAAGTCCCACTGGGATGTTCATCAGTCAGTGTACCCCTTTACAAACGTACCGCCGCATTACGTGTATTTTCAGTTGTGCTGCCGAAGTTGGACGACTGGGTCGCCGACAGGAAGTGCGTCTTTCCTCAGTGTGCCAGTTCCACGATGTGATGCATGAACTCCTGCACACGCTAGGTTTCCTGCATGAGCATACACGACCGGATCGCGATCACTATATACAACTGCGGGATGATATACCACGTAGGCTCACGCTCAAAACATGAGAAACTATCCGTACTCGGTAAATCTCTAAGTTGTTGACCTTTGATAGTGCACGTACTTTCAGGTGAAATACAGGCGAACTTCGACATACGCTACGACGTTACCCAGTTCGACCTTCCTTACGATTTCCACTCTATCATGCACTACCCGGGTGACGGGACCCGACCGTTCATCAAGAGTCTAGATCCGCACCGGAAACTCGGTGTCAACAGGGCGCTGAGTCCGCTGGATATCAGGAAGATCCATTTAGCTTATCGTTGTGAAAACCGAGGTAGACCACACAAAACTAACACCAGAAGTCATACTGCCGTGCATTTACACGTCTTAACTGTAATAATGACAGAGTTTAATACTCCTTTATTCTGCACTTGCTGTCTCTCCGATGACCGTTTTTATGAAACAAGACGTACGTAGATTTTAGTTACCAAGTTAATGTTCAAATAACGACGTAGTATGAAACTATGAATACCACACCTACATTCTATCCATCATATTTTCTTCGCAGAAACCGATATCTGCACCATCGAAGCAGGTTCGTGCGCCGTATATCACAATAGGCTACCAGTCACCGATAACCGGCACCGAATCTGGCTGAACAAGGCAGCAGGGATGCGAGATTGTCATGCACTGAGCCAGGCTGCTAAAAGCCACGTTTCCATCTACTGTCAACCGCAAGCAACCGCCGATGATACTGCGTCGCTGGTAAATACCTTGCAACATCGACTGGAAGTACTCTTGTACACGGTGTTTGTTTCCGACGCGGTACTCATACAAGAT
>JAQGAU010005122.1:0-10640 GCA_034698045.1 Paramacrobiotus richtersi
TTTGTTTGCGGATTTACCGTCACCGATTCCCTGCAGAAGATTGGGCTGTATGAAGAGGCCTGGAACTTGTGTCTTGGCATGGTCGAGTGTGCGCGGTATGACCATAATCGCTTTATCTCTTGGATCTAAAAATGTGTAAAAATTATTATAAATAAAAATAACTAATAAATAAAGATTATATAAAAATTATATAAAAATTATATAAAAAATTATATAAAAAATTATATAAAAAATTATATAAAAATTATATAAAAAATTATATAAAAATTAGATATAAAAAAAACATATACAAATTATACATAAAAATTATATATAAAAATTATATATAAAAATTATATAAAAATAATAAATAAAAAATTATCTAAAATCTGTTGTATCTCTATTAAATACTATTTCAGAAAGGTTCGGCAGATGAAAACAGTATTACGAATGTTTATGTCTGTGGACTGTTTTCAGCGCAATCTATCCGACATACCATCTCGGTCGCGCTCGTTTGTTGACAAAGTCCGGAGCGATCGGCTGCACCTGGGCCAGATTATGCAGCGGCCAGCATGGAAAATTGCGAGTGCCCGTGATTGGTGAAGTTTTGCTCATCGCGTTGAAGTGGCTGAAGGAAGCGCACGATATTTACAAGAAACTTGGTGGAGAGGATTCCAAGTGGGCTAAAGTAGTCGCCAAGCTGATAGCGGACAATACAGCGCTAAGATCATCCGTCGAGGATTGGAACAGCAGCACGGCATCACCGAATGCGCAATGGGACTTGGCCAACCATGAATCGGTCGCCCTCTGGTAAACAACAATGGCCAAAGAAACTCGTACGATTTTGTGTGGATTTTCTTATTTTTAACTCATATACACTGCGCTGATTTACTCTACAAGCATTGATGAAGTCTGAGCACGTTTTTCACATAATCTTGCATTTTACATCACTCTTGTCTATCAGATACGTCCGACTGGACCGGAAGTAATTTGTCCGTAGGCCTGTAGGTTAGAAGAGCATCGTTTACGACTGCTGAACCAGTTTTAAGAGCCGTTATCGGTCATGAAGTTAATAAAGCATGCATAACTACAATATTATTATTGATATGTATTCTGATTTGGAATGACTGCACAAAGATCATGCAACATGATTTCATAAATGATCTTCGACGATTGCCCATTACATTTCAGTGAAGATACGTGCGAAAACAAATCAGGACATTCAGAAATTTAAGTGCTAACTGTAACAAACCCCGAAGAGGAAACATACAAAAGATCAGCATGGCAAGGGAGCATTCGCACTACTTCACTCACACAGCACGGTAAACCTTAATAACGTGGCAGATCTCATCTAGGTGCGACAAATCCACCTCGTCCTGGTACATTTGACCCTCGGTAATCTCCATGGTGATCTGTCCTGTTACCTGTAAAACGGCAGACAGAGGGCACTTCTAGTGATTATCCGGTCCGGGCAGCTTGCGATAGATTTCCCGCGATTCCCACAACCAGTCCAAGACTTTAGCGCCAACGATGATATCCTTCCACTTTGAACGAACTGCCTCCTTGCCGTATTGAAAGCACCACAGATAAGGTATTTCGCCGGCCTTTCGCAGGAAACTGGCACGAAGGTGATAACGGGGATAAATTGAGCCGAAAACGAACGAACACACACTTAAATTATGGAATTGTTTCATTTATTGTTATTAATGCACACAACGGGCTCGATAAAGTCGATGGATATTTCCGTCCATAGACGGCCGGTTTCGTACACCTCTGTTTTTTGGAAACGCGGTTTTCTGGTACGTATTTCACGTCGTGTACACTATTCTCCGCGTATTCTGGTTGTATTCTCTGCGTATTCCACTTGTATGCTGTAGTATTGCGTGTATGTGTTCTCAGTATTCCGCACGTATTCTTATTTTGCTCTAGTCTCTGGGTTCATTAGTTGACTGGCTGTTTGCCCCGAACTGCGGCTTATTCAATTAAACAGCTCCTTGGCAATTTGGCCGCAGTTTGAGGGCTTTACCTCATTGCTGGATTTGCCGCAGTCGACTACATGCATTTGCCACCTATTTTGACAAGTTCTGAATTTTCTTGCGTTGCGAAACGGTAGGTTGTAAACCCCACACACGGAATGTCAATCAGTGCCCGCAACCAGCGAGTGCACTTTTCTAGTAAGCCCCAGTAAGGCTTAAAATAAGCAGTCAGCTAATAAACCCGGAGACTGGGGCAAAATAGCCACTCCGATGAAGGCTCGCTCGATGAAAAATACTACAGAATACAAGCAGAGAATATTGCCAGAATACTGGCTGAATACGGGCGGAACACCGGGACCACATATGTCTCATACACAGAATTGAAGAGGAATGCGCGAAAAATACAAACAGAATCCGGGCAGAGTGCAAGGCCAAGGAGCTAATAAGCCCCCGTGTGCCGCAAAATAGGCTAATAAACCCGGAGACTGGGGCAAAATAGCCGACCAACTAATGGGGCAAAAAGGCCGCTCCGAAGGTTTTTCGTCCAGGGCTTCATATCTCCTCAGCCGTAACCTCAGTTGAGCACCCATTTCAATATATCGAAAGAATATTTTCTTAGCTTCGAAACCGGATATATAAATATGTTACAGACCAGCAGCCAGAAAAATGATATGTAGAAACCCCGACTCAAAACATTGTGAGCAGGATGGGCTGCATATGATGTGCATCACAGACTTGGTTGGGCACGAAACGTTGTTAACATTCGTTATTATTATACGCCACAAAGTAGCATGAGGAGACGAGTGTGCTCGAATTCGTGTTTGGACAAGTTTGTCTAGAGTGTGGTCATTCCATTATCAGCGGTCAGCCGAGCATAATAAGACGGCAATACATAGTGGCCCACTCAGGCCCCACTGTATCCTGAGCCGGACCGACTATTCAGTTGGCTTTCTAACTTACGTATATTAACAGTTCCTTCTACCATTTTTGCTGTATAGAAAGGCATGGACGGAGCGGCTGGCTTGCTATGCACACTAGCAGCTGGAATTTTGATGGTCGGTTTGGCGGTTGGCATTTTTGCTATATAGGGAGGCATAGACTGAGCGGCGGGTTGGCTATATATTTGTACATTGGCACTTGGCACGTTAGCGAACGGTCTGGCAGCTGGTATTTTCGTTGGTGGTTTGGCATTCTGTCCTTGTAGTTGTTGGTGGTTCGGACTCATTCCAACACCAGAATCCTCCCCAATCAAGTTGGCCGTTGTGAAGGTGTTGCTCATCGTCAGCATCGCCAGTGCCTGGGCAGTTATTCTCTCCGCTACATTCGCAACAAGGCAACGCCCGATGATATCCGCCAGACCACTAGGAACTTCCGAAGATACAACCGGAATGTACCCATCTGCAATCTTGATAATAATCTGCTCGCGCGTGGTGTGAGCAGCAATTGTAAACGAATCTGTCCAAAATAACCGTTTCTTAAAAAATGATCGTTGCCGATTTCCGTATAAGCAATCAGCCAGATCTAGAAGGATGCAGCCAAGGCTCCATACATCTGTTTTCCTTCCTGGCTTTTCATGACCTTGTTTTACGAAACGAGCAACCATTTCTGGTGACATGTACCTTGCTGTTCCACGAATTTGTGTGATATCTAATGACTGGGTGACATTCTCTTCCATCTGAATGCGGTCATCGAGATCAGCAATAATTAATATCCACTGTAATCTTGGACAGGGCTTTTTTAAAACATTCGCCGGTTTTAGGTCACCATGGATAATATTGTTCTGGTGCAAATAATTTAGACCGTACGCCAGCTGTTGGACCATGTCAAGTAAAGTATTTAGTCTGAGAGTTATCTGATGTTTCTGCATCTGTGAAATCAGGCCGTCTAGATCGCCGTCTACAAAGAACAACGCAGCATAAAATTCTTAGGGTGTTCTAGTATTTTATGTGGACTCGAATGCTAACCTGCCACAAATTCCATTGCCAAATTAACGGTGCATCCATATGGCGACTTTCCGATTTTGATCTGGTAATAGCGAAGAACGTTTGGATGCCTTAAATCAAGCAGTGATTTCCATCGCTGGAGAATCGATTTTCCGTTCGAATCGCCTCGAAGTCTCTCCATGGCATCATTACGCAAATGAATCTCCTTGACGGCAATACTTTGGTCGATAACAGCTTCTTCAGGCCGACTGCTCTTTCGCAACGCTTTCCATACCACCCCAAAGCCTCCCCGTCCTATAACATCCCTTTTCGTATAGGTTAAAGAGCAATCACCCAAACACCCCATACCGGCATCGTCGATAATCATGTCAGAGTTGTCTTTCACACTTAAAACCTCAAAATTTCCACCACTCAGTACCATAGATGGACTCTACATTATATCTGCGCTGCGTTTATAGTAAAAACATACCTTCTTTAAGTACACTCACTACGGTGTTGCTGTTATACATAGGTTTGATTACAGAAAAACTGACG
This sequence comes from Paramacrobiotus richtersi, assembly GCA_034698045.1. Lineage (NCBI taxonomy): Eukaryota > Metazoa > Tardigrada > Eutardigrada > Parachela > Macrobiotidae > Paramacrobiotus > Paramacrobiotus richtersi. Next base: position 4,433 of record JAQGAU010005122.1, read on the forward strand.
AGAGGGCTGTTTGTTTTGCTGGTCATATGGCCATATATTTGTGCAATTTCGAAGAGCTTGCAGCGCAAAGTACAGGGCAGACTAAGACTTAGTAGTCTATTTGTTGGGATGATTAGATTGTAGTATCACCATACAGCGGATAAGGGCAGCTGAGGTACACGGTAAAATGGTAAACCGTTGGCTCATACTTCCATTTGCTATATCTGCGGGAACTTCCTCTATCGGGGATCGGAGATATCAGGCTTTCACGCCTTATCAATAAGCGTTTCAGGTGGTTGTGTGGAGATTTGGGCAGTAGTAGTTCTGGAAATTGTGCAACATAACAACCTTTCATGCAATGCGTAGTAAAATTACTGTATTCCCGACCTAACTTGTCCATTGTTTCGTACAGTGTGGCGCTCGCACACTGTATGTGACGTCACAAGATTCATTTGTTCAGTGATGTGTTATTCACTGATTGATAAACGGTATATTATTAATTATTGTGAGCACCATTTTACAAAAACTTGACAATTCTTTTACTGTGCTAAAATAATTCACAGGATAAGTGAACCGCGCAAATCTTCGTCAACGCATCCAAATTTCTCCCCCTAGTTCCCCAGCATACAATCACTCGGGCTTTTCACCCGGGAATACAGTAAATGTAGAAGCTATGGATAGGTGAACAGAAGATGTGCCACGGTGGCGGACCTGGGCCGGTGATACTAGAATTCAACCTTGCTTCGAATAACTATTGCAGTCATGTAATAACTATTGCCGTGTAACCATTGTCATGTAATAACTATTGCCATGTTTACTGTCCTTACCATGTTTACTGTTTATTGTCCATGCAGAAATAAATCTATCTTGGTTATTGTCCATGCAGTATTTTCGTTGGCTGTACGAACTGTACAAACCTAACCGTCTATAGGTGAGGTGCGCCGTCTCCGTGCGCACAGTGCGGAACAACAAACAAGGACCGCCTGCCGAAATTTAAAGTGCTAACTGCCCAGTTCGTCCGTATGGAGGAACAGGTGCGGGCAGGTGGTGAGTCGAACCTTCAGACTCTTTTCGACCAATACAAGAACACCTTCGATGAAGCTGACATCATTGTCCATGCTGACGCCCACTTTCGCTTGGTTTCCGGATTCAGTGTCACTGATTTCCTGCAGCAGCTGGAGGGGCCTGGGAACTGTGACTTGGAATGGTCGGCTGTGTGCGGTATAACAATTTTCACCGATTAACCGCTTATTTATTGATAAAATCCCGTTCAGTCTCTACTAACTACTAGTTCCGTATATGAACACAGTATCTGAGTATCACGAAAGGTTATGTCTGCTGACATTTTTTATTGCCATCAACCCGACATACCATTTGGGTCGCGCTCGTTTTTTGACAAAGTCCGGAGCGCTCGGTTGCATCTGGACTAGATTATGCAGCGACAAGCATGAGGATTTACGAGGGCCAGTGATTGGTGAAGTTTTGCTGATGGCTTTGAGGTGGCTGAAGGAGGCCCACGACATTTACAAGAAACTTGGTGGAGAGAATGCGATGTGGCAAAAGTAGTCCCCAAGTTGATAGCAGACAATACAGCGCAAAGGTCATCCATTGAGGATTGGAACATGAGCACGGCATCACTGAATGCGAGATGAGACTGGGCCAACCATACTCCATCTTCCTCTGGTAATGGATGTTCTTATTTATCCAGATAACTTAAAGTTCGGATACATAATACACTGTTACAGTACGCACGTTCACTGCTTTACTCTGTCATGAGTTGTTGAAATCCTGCAGTACCTTGTTCAGTTGATAATCTAGCGTTTGAAATTTAATCTGGTGTGCATGCATTTGCATTTAAGTGATGTTAATCACGTCTTCACAGCCTGTAATACCCGCGAAATAAAGCAGTTTTTTGCAGTAAATATGTGGTTTTGATCAGTTTGCTGTGGTTACAAAGCCAGACAAGCCACACCGCGGGTATTAATTAGAATCGCACTGTGTACAATAGGTCCTTGAAGAACAATTAAGGCCGATGTATTATTTCATTAGATGCGTCTGTAATCACTGCAACAATATACTGTAAATAACATTTTTGAAAAGCAGTGATGGGTCGTTAAATAATAAAGCGCCGCATTCGTTAGCGTTAGAGCTGGCTGTTATGGTTGACCAGAATTGTGCGGCCAGTTTCGCTATGTGCATTAGCTCTAGGAACGGCACGATATGCATTCTGCATTAGACTGCATGTACAGTATATAGCATATGGCCACGCAATTCGTAATCCATTTGTTTAACACCTGCCATTGAGTCCCGCCAACGCTTGCGTCAACTTTGGGAACGTAATTTGAATGTCCATTCATTCTAGTACCTTCCATGGTACAACAGTCGAGTTTTTCATGAGACGGCAGATTTCGAACCTTGCGCATAACTTTCTTTTTTTTAAATGTACCAAAAAAAACTTTAATGGCAAGATGTTATGACATTCCTGGCGCTAATATTACTACGGTAGGAACATCACTGTCTAAAACTAAAACCAGAAAACCAAAGCATAGTTGCGCTAATAACCATGTTTTTCGCAAGATCACCGGCAGGGTTGTTGTCGAAACACTCTCACATCGAACCGGCCGACCAGGAGAAAATTAATGCTCATCTTATATTTGCGGGATTTGAACTGGTTTTTGGATAAGGCGAGAAGTTTACTGCGCAATAAGCAGTAAAACGACTGACGACAGTATCACATTGTTACGTCATGGCAGATATATTTCGCAAAGTAACCGATTCTGTGACCGTGAAAATGCTAGTTGCAAGATTGTCTGTCGCCCGGTCACATCCCTCCTCCTCCCGTTATGCGCGGGAAAAAGACGAAAGCCGTCTAGTTGAGCTATTTGGCACAGGCATTGACCGCCCCATCTAACAACTAACAAGTGTCCGATTCTGATGCCGGGTTGCATGAACTAATTCTGAACGTTTTGCGGGAAGAATTGCACTGGAATTCGCAGCCGTGCGGATTTCGCGAAGTAACAATCCGTCATGCAGTTCTCGTTAGAGATACTGTATTATTTCACCCTCAACAGTAGAGCAAGGGAACCACATTATGCCACATCATGTTGCAATAATTCCAAGATGGCTTACATTTTACACTTTCGCTTGTGAAGTTGTGATTCTTTTCCAATCGTTAGTCTGTAAGATTAATTCGGAATTGTCCAGGTGGTCGCGGCGACGAGCTGAACGAGACTTTACTGCGACTGCACGAGTATTCAGCCTATTCGTACCTGACATTCGAGGCCACAGTAATGATGGAGTTGGCAATGGGAACACATCTTCAGCTTTTTCGGTGACAGTTTGAAGCAGTTCGCGCACAGCTGCTCACGATACTAGTATGTGAACGAGCAGACCCATGGCTCGCAGGAAAAAACCACGTCTCAACTGCAAAGGGTCAAGGATGCCCGCTTCCTCCGCTGGACCTCCATTTCAGATAACAGTCGATGCGTGAGCAAAGAATTCCACAAAAAAAGTCACAGGGGTTCAGGCGAATTACCAGCCATCGACCTTGAGGGACCTCAGTCCGTCAACTACAGGCTCAAACTGATTTTATGAACTGGTGAGATGATGGGCCATTTTTTTGCTGAGTCGGGTTTTCGCAACGTGTCGGCCCGTACGCACGGCACGTAATGTACTGTTTCACGTAACATATTACGCAGTATCGTAACCAAACCTGGACCGGAAGTAAATTTGCCCATGGGCACGTATGTTAGAAGAGCGTCGTTGCTGACTGCTGTAAAAGTTCTCAAAGCAGTTGTTGGTCGTGAGATTGATAAAGCACTTCACACCAGCTACTCGTCCTAACAATGTGAGTACAGTAGCAAACCATTGATTTTCAAAGCGGGCGTTATCTGGATACGGAGCAGTATTGGTGCGGGTGCAGCTGCTGAACGGTCTTGTGCAAGGTTAAAGTTGGAAATAGCTGGCTACTGTTGATCGTTGTTGTTTTGTTTCCTTGGCTGGCGAATCGTTTCGTTTGGTACCTGGTGCGAAGCCGTTGCTCTGTTGTTGTGGAAATCTTTAGGAAGTTGTTTTTGAATACGGGAAAAAGCCGGTCAACTTGCTTTTTGTTGAAACGCTTAAGTTTAGACATTTCCAGCGACAATGTCCAGTCGATTACGAGCGAGGTTCCATGTATTGCTGATTGGAATAAGTTTTCTATTTGATCATTTTGCTGTCTGTTGATACTATTGTTATCATGGGCTGAACCAATAAAGTTTTGCAAAATGCTTAGTGGCATATGCCGAGTGTCGGATTAGACACTTGTTATGTACTTGGTATTTCTCCAGAGATATTACTCGAAAATCAAGTTAAGTTTGTACATAATGATTCGGGTACTGGACGCCTGTGGGCTAAGCAATCTAGGCGATTCATTGTCCAGTTTTTTATTGTACAGCGTTATTTGTCGAATTCGTCCCGTTATTCTTATACCACGTCTCAATGTACAACATTTTATTAGCAACATAATTAACAGAAATTTGCTTTACTTTCGGCACATTCGTTTACAAGTGTGACAGAATGTGAGAAAATAAGTGGAAGGTACATGTAGATCTACATAGAAATACTGCATTATCGCAGTGCCGTTGAGATGAAATTTAACATTCAGATTTAGCACGAGAACCATTTGTTAAACAGGTAGTCAGTTACTCCTTGATCCGCAAGACTAAGGACCAGTTTATTTAGCTTGCCTCTTAGCGCGGTCCCTGAAATCAAGCCAATGTAATCGTCCGTGATTTTAAAAGCCCGTTTACTACGCCCTTACCCAACTGCACTCCAAAACTTTTGAGGACTCTCCGCCACACTCTGCTATCCAAGGCCAGAGCGCCATTAGAAGCGCATATTGCTCGAGTAGTCAAATGATACGGCACAAATCCAGCCCAGTTACCGCTCCGAACTAAGCTGATAACTCCATCAACGGTGGCTGGCAGAGATGTCGGCGCATATTGGAGAATCGTTTGAAAAATAGCTTGCACCTCGGGATTTTTGGAATCCTGCAAAGAATACGTGGCTTGTTGGAGCGCATACTGTTTTTTGAGCTGCCCAGTAACGGGCAGATCAACTCGGGCAAAATGCCTTTCTCTGGTTTTCATTAATTTCATCAGGTTTTCATTGAGTTTTGTGCCGTTCGCGGTGATGGACAAACAAACACCAAAAGACCAAGCTTGGTTAAGCGTAGAGGGCCGAAAAGGGCGCAATAATGGTGCCAGAATCACAGGCACCGAAAACATACTGTACCCGCGCGATCAAATGAGTCAGAAATGTTGTCCTATGCGATCAAGATCCGCGTTTAGCGCGTGACCCAGGCGCCAAACCGGATCTTGATCGTATAGGGCAAGATTTCTGGCTATTTGATCGCGTGGGTACAGTAGTTTTCCTGAGAATTAGGCACCTGTTTCCTACGATTTTGCACCCTGGATGATGCATTTGAACACTTATTGCTGCTAAAGGACGCTGTCCTGTGGGCCTTGCAGGGGAGTTCGGACCTTACCCGTAGGAAATCATAGTTGGTTGAGTTTGCTTCCACTGCGTAGTACGTGTTACTGTTGATTCCAAATCTAGTGTTATAGACCAACTGCAATTCGGATTCAAATACTGATGAGGTGAAGTCCAGGATATCTTGACGTGACGCACTATTGGTCACCAGTGCAATAATGTCCGCTGTCTGTAAAGAAAATCAGGACTGGGTGAAATCGAACACGTAGCAAGAGACTTGTGTTACACAGCGAAGTGCCAACTGCCAAGTCATCGAATTTCACTGAAGAACATGTAAACTTTGCTCATTTCACAGTAAAGGCGCTGGCGCTCAAGATACAATGTCTTACGCGCTTTGCAACGTAAACGTTATATGTTAAATAAGAAGCAGTCGTCACACGTCACTGAAGCTGTTCTGTGGAAATAACTAGCAAGTTTACTCAGCCGAGTAAGGAATTGAGACCCGCCTTAAACTGTCACGCGCCCAAATCTGCAATTCGTTTCTTCAAATCTACATGCGTCTAGTTAAACACATTCATTCCAAGTATTTCATTAAAATACAGCGGAGTTTGATTTTTTTGTTCATAATCGGATATCTGCTCACATCTCCTTTCACGGGCAAATAAAAAAAAGATTCTGGTATTCTATGGTAGGCATTAAAAGTTAGACTTACACCGTTGTGAGCTATCTCCCCGATGGCTCCATTACTACATCCGTT
>JAQGAU010005123.1:0-10637 GCA_034698045.1 Paramacrobiotus richtersi
CTAAGTAGTGAGAATCACTTCCGGGCACCACTGCCAACTGTGTAGAACGGAAATGGGTAGATTGGGGATTTATAGCATGGGGAATGTTGGTAGTCGGCATTTAACAAACACGTCGGTTGCGCGCGTCAGCTTTCTAATGGTGTAATGGTATCGATTAGCTTACAGATGTATAGACGTAGATATCATGCAACATTTAATACTTATGTAGCGAGTTACAATTGAAGATACATCGCACCGCAGAACTACAACCAATGGCGACAGAACGTTCATTTAAGGCTAGCGAAAATGTTATGATTTTATGTACTTTTACTGTAATTTCGATAATTACGTAAACGGTTCTTATGAAAGCTTTTCGATCGCGTTATATACACTGTGACAAAAACTAGTGATGGATATGGAAGCAGGCAAATAATTTTGTATCGATATTTTCGATTTCTAGTGCAGTTGTATATAGCAAGATCCACAGTTAACGTGTACGTGAAGTATGATAAAATAGAACCAAATTGCGAATAACACACGATAAACTGCCGCTCCAGATGGGAATGACTGCATAAAGTATAGAGAAGGTGCTACGATCGCTAAATTGTTTAGTAGACGTTAAGTAAACTGATTTCAACAGTTAAAGCAATTATAACGAAAAACTAGAGAAACCTTTTCCCATTATGACCGTCATTACAAAAAGTACCCAACTATCCTAGTTTCCGAGCTACGCCATTCCTCCTACCCGGAACAAATCAAACCTGTATGATCCACTAAATCCCAGATAATCCGTCTCTTCCCCGAGCCTAATCCAGAGCTCCGTTTTATACCCAAAGTCAATAATGCATTAAACCCTCGGCTAAAATGATGGATAAAAGGGAATTAATCCGTTTTCTAGTAGTGCAGAATGAGTCCATTAAAACAAGGGGGTTATACGGGGAAGGAAAGAGCAGTCAGCTGGAGTGTAATCGCCTGATTGGGGCCAATTACACCGCGCGGCCCCCATAATGGGCCTGCCTGTACACGCTGGCCAGCTGGGCGGAAAATACGCAATCATTCCCGAACAGGGTGTCCTTTTTAGTGTGAGGACCCGACGGTGGATGGAGAGTATTGCGTGGGGAAACGGTTAACCGGTGCGAGAACGGTCATGCGGATCATTGTCGGCACATGGTGCCGTGGGTTACGGGGAAAAGTTTGGGGATTACGTAAGAACGAGTGTGAAGAAACAGGTGTAGCGATTCTGTGAAGCCTTACAATATCCCGATTGATAAAAAGTTGAAGCCCTTCAAAAACCCAATGTACAGCCATAAGAAACGTACTTATCGATTTTGACTATTTATAACCTGTTTGGTTGAATGTATTATGCGAATGAATGTTTAATCAAGTTACGTGTGCTCATCTGATAAAAGAATGTGTTGTAAATAGTCTACATGAAGTTATACAAAACGTTCATTCAAATTTGAAGAAGTATGGAAATATCATCAGATTACGAAAACAGAACGTGGGTTTAAAGTCATTGTGCATCTGTTTGAGACTGTACAACCGTATGGTTGATTTCGTTATGCACATGCTCCGCCTTTTTAGAAACTTACCTACTTGGATGAATTATACAAACTACAAGGAAAGAACAACCTTTGATCAATGTGTAACTGACTGCATAACCATCACCTCTAACAATAAAATCAACAGGAAGTTTTTACCATAAGATCGGGGCATAAATACGCTTGTTTATCACTATGTTCGACACGCTGTATAACAGCTGCGTGCAGACCATAATTCTGACGGTTACGCGTCCTAAAAGAGAATCCCGTTTTTAACACCGGTAAATCATTACGAAGGTTCACTCTCCGAAATGTACATGAGTAATTCAATCAGAATAAAGCAAACCGGAACAATAACCTCGGCAATCGATCTATTCAGTCCGACGCAAGAAATGGAGATATATGCATTACATTATTTAACATCGATCCTAATTGAATTCCTAATGGAATCAATTAGGCTTCCTCCATCTGCCTGTTTGCCGTTTACGGTTTTGCGCACTGGCACCGGAAGTTCGTGTGCTCGATCTTAAACACGCGTCGACGAAATATACTCACGCTCGTAAAACGCATGCAGCATAAAAAGATCGTGTAAATCCGAAGATTACAGTATCAGCCTACTATCGGGTTCGTTCAGCAAAACTAATAAAAAAAGTACGAACTCTGAACACTGGTACAGCTAGGTGGCAAAAAAAGACTGGATTATTGAAGAGAAATTTTTTTATCGCTAACCTATGCAGGAAGCGTCAATATTCATTCAGCCCGAGTAGAAAGCAGAAACGGCGCAGCTGCGTTAGGTGAAGCTGAAGAAGCGCGTTAACGAAAAACACGTTTAAAGTAACACGTGTGGAAAATACCGTGCTTTACAATTACACGTCAGTATACCTTGTCCGTACAACAGCGTAAGCATAAACATGGTTTTATAGTAAAGATTCTTCAAAATCAGTGGAATCAGACAACTTCAAAGTATGTAACAAACTTGGATGAAATCCCAGCAAATTATAGCATTTTTTGCAATACTGGTGCGAAACTCCCGGAAATTGTGATAAAAGCTGAGTTTCTTTTCCATAGCATGACCTTATTTGCGTCACTCATTAATCTGTACGTAAAACTACCTTATTGCACTTTCTTCAAGGCTGTAAATAATTCAGTATCACAGGTACGCAGCTTTTCTTGCAGCAACGCCAACCTGTGTACGCGCGTTGTCCCCGGCTCCATGCATAATGAATTGACGAAGCACTTAGGGGAGTCGACATGGCACACGCGTGCCCATGGTTTCCAGCCCACTTGGATCGTTTTAATCAGCCCAAAAACCAGCCAGGTACACTCTTCATCAATAAAGCTAATATTTATTGAAAATATACACTATGTGTTTCTAGGTGCGATATGCGTTGTGTGAACAGTATATCGACTATTCTGTACGTACTGTACATTCAACATATGTGAAGAATTAGGGTAAATGTTAGAGGCACAAGTATTGTTGTATCGATTTGGCGTATTTACCCAACAAATGTATTCTATTAAATTTATGAGCAAAAACGGCCAAAACTTGTAGGTCATTCGAGCACGTTCTAAGCATTTGTTTATTGCTGTGTTTTCTGTATAAAAACAATTCCCGGTGAAGATATTTTAGGGCTGTAATTAGTGTGTGAAAAAACTCGGAACTTGGTTAGTGCTTTTTGCGAAAAATATACCGAAAATATAAAACTAAATTCACATATTTGAAGGTCACAGAATAAAATGATTCATAAAGCTCCGTCATCAACTGCAAACATTTATTTTCTCAGTACAGAAAAAATAGTTTTTCTTGGAGTATACGTGGACGATAAAAACCTGATTGATACTGTTAGGATCTGAGACATAATAAAAAATCAGCGATTTTTGTTATTCATTAGTCTAGAAAAAGTAAATTCCGCTACGGAGCTGCATGTCTGCGTTACTTGCTTATATCATCAGAATTTTTTCTCCCATACTAATATAAAATACCGGACGTTGGTTTCGTTTTGCAGAGACATAAAAACCAAACATTACTCGAAACCTTATTGTTAAAAATGTCGAATTTCATTTCCGGGCGAAGAAAACACCCATTCTTTCGATTACATCACCCATAGCATTATTACCTGCGTCGCTCCAACACCCCAGTCGTCCTCTTCCGGTACACTGCACAAGAAGCCAGAAAACCGGCACAAATCGTCGTCCCCCCGTCGTCACCGTCAACCACTCCAACACAATACCCCCATTGTCTCTCTGGCTCTCCGCGCTAATGAGTCCCGAATAACGATGTGATCAGATCAAGTGATTAATCCAGCCCAACTCAAACTGAATACTGTCTCCAGCCGCAACTCACTACCAACGTTGTCGCACAGACTATCAAGCAAAACGATGGATATGCGTAAACACAGTGGTGGGCGGAGTTGGGGTTGGATGGAAGGTTACTGGTTGTGACAGGATGTTGCACATTAAACGCGGCGCGGTCCATGTGCAAGTTAAATGGTCTGATGCCGGGTTGTTGACGTATTGTTTATTCCGGGTTCCTGTCACTTTGGACGTGGGGGCAATGCTGCTGCTTCCTTAATCATTATTTATAACGGAGATTGATATCGGTTCAAACTGGCAGCATCGTGGGTAGCTGGGTTGAGATTGTAATCTCCAGCGGAGATGAAGACAAAAGTGCGTCAGTTCAACGTCCAGAAAATTGAACTAAAAATTAAGATAAATAATTATTATTAAAAAACGTGGCTTATACTAAATGCCAGACGTCACTAGCCGTGTCGGTCACATTCAAGGTTTCTGACGGATACATGTAGCAATCATAAATTTTTCCTATCAGGCGCATTTAACTGTAAACAAGTGAAAAGCCTTATATTTTTATGAATTATCATTCTGATCTCCCTTAGGAATTTACGTTTGTAGGCTGTTTGATGCGCTTTGCCTAGGTGTATTTATTGAAGGCTTCAAACAAGTGTTCTGTTAAGAAAATATTATGTGCTGTTAAACTAATTGTAAGTAAACCGTGCGCACATACATGTGCTTATATTCTACTGAAACTGCGATTAGACACAAGCAACAGAAACCACCGAACCAGATCTCCAATCGAGAAGAAGAAATAATTATTGAATTAAGTGGCTCGCATGCAGCTGATTAATAATCATTTCTTGTGAACATTTGGTTACATAATTCTCTTTACATATAGTTTTTCAGTGGTATACATATCTGTATTCCTGTATTACCGAACCTGCTCTGATCGGTGGTCTATCGTGTTGATCTACGCTTAAACGGTCTTGTAATTATGATGCAAGAAAATTATTATTTTCTGGCGTATACGCTCAGGCATTAAAACTGAATTAGAGCTAATATTGAAATTTACATACGAGGTACAATATAATCATGAGTATTAGGTCCAATTCAATTTGGTATGTCTGGCTGTATTTGGCGTAACATGATCTCCTTTTTCAATAATATGTGCACTAATTTCTCTCCAACTGATGCACTTTTATCACGACTTTGCTATGCAACGTAAGGCAACAAACGTCAAAATATTCCCAAGAACTGGTAGAAGACGGTGGATTAATGCCCCGGAAGAAACAAAACGCTTTTTTCAAGTGCAATTACTCGGAGAGGGAACCAGGTGCAGCCAACAAAGTACGTTACGAAATCGAAAATTAATTCCCGGTAGCTTTATCCCGGAGTAGCGATAATTCTTAATCTTAGCTAGTGATCCATCGATTACCGCTGGGACTTCTCTGTGTGTACAGTAAGATGATCTATGGTAAGCTTTCTGCATTATATTATTATGCCTTGCTGTATCTGTTGGCGTCGACAGGACGCGTATGAACTGGTCGATTTTTAAACGCTAAAACTAGTAAAATAATTACTGCTAAATGATTATGATTTCACTAGGAATTACGCTTCGATGATTATAATATTATATAGCATCACTCTATACAGGTCATGATGGAATTTCATATTACTCATTACTAAAGGCTGTGCTCTGTTATTCTTGATATCCGCTCCTGAACGTCAAGAAACCTGAACTGAAAATTAAACATGGCACACACTCGTTCAGTTTAATATACGTAATTTACGTAGCTTATATTAAATTCCAGCCGTACTCCGTAATTCACTGATACAAACTGATCTGAACTAAATAAGAGTTGGTGAATTTGTGGCGTGGTTGTTGGACAACTAAACTACATACCATCCCTAAAGGTGATGGTGCTATCTATAGTCTGTGTTAAAACACTGTTGGTTCATTATTGCCAAGAGAGAAGACATAACCGTTCTCTAGAAGGTGCGAGAATTTACGTGTCCTCATATAAAGCGGTAGTGATTGGCCGAGACATAAGTACATGCATCTATCTACTAATGGAAAAGATTCTCATGATGTTAGCGAGCTAGACTGTTCTCATCACTATCCTTATTCCGGGTGGGGTGGGTTTGGTCCCCGCTCTTTCTCCAATATTCTCAAGACTACCGCGCAGCCTTTTCCTGCACGGCCAAAGTTGCAGAAAATGAAATTCTATGGGTTCCAGGGGGCAGGGAGAGGGTGGTGAACGTTTCTCCCTGAGTAAATTACTGGGACATGTTAAACAACATCTTACTACGGTAGCATTTACTGGTCCTGGATCGGTAGTCTGGATGCGGAGTATTTCCAAGGATTCAGTGCCTAGAGCAGTTGTATCTGCCTTATAACGGTATTGCTGAGATTGCCTAAAACACTTTATAGTCACTGTTTTCTACTTTCATTTTAACTTTCAGAGCAATGCGTTTTGCTCGATGGACATCGGATGTTCGTGTTGCGGGTTTAAAACGCTGCAGTATTGGATCGGTTATGTCAACGAAACTGCAATTTAGGGTCAAGAATTCACTTTTGTTCTGGAGTGCGGACAACGTAAAACTCTGAACGGTTCACGCATATACGGGCCTAGAATTACGAAAACGCAAGGAAATCGCGGGTGCAGTAAAGTATAGCAGTTCCAGAATATGATATAGAAGATCTGGTTTCTTACCCCAGTAAAAGTATTTGCTAACTTCTGCTGAATGACCAATAACCAGCTTCTGTTGTACTCTTATCAAGATGCATGAAAATCTTCAAGCTTTTTGCAACTAATAATAACCTATTGCGTTCAACATACCGGGAATAAGTACCATGTAGGAACTGCATGAACTGTGAATGTTCTGCTGTAAATGGCGAACGATAACAAGCGACATAAACCATACCTACGTAAGCAGGTATCAAGTCGAAGAAGAGCTGTAAACACATAGTACTAACATGCACGCAGGTGAATGTTAGTTATTCATATGTGCTTTCTTCTAGTTCTTTTGAATACATCTGTTTATTTGTTTCAGTCGTATGCCCTTGTGTTTATCGGATCCGAAATGATCGGTGATCTGTTGCAGAGTACCTCCACTCTGCTTATTTATACTGCACTGTGAACCATATATAATGCAAAACACGGCTATCTTAGGACAAATACGGCTACCCTCCAAATGAAATTAGACCTAATAGTGATGATTATAAAGCACAGTCATCAACAGAAATATTATGTCAGCCGTTCAGATTGGCATATGTTATTGGCATTGGCATTGGTATTTGCTAAAACGACCTTTTTTATGCGGGGTAAATAATGGCAATTATTGAAATCGGTGTGTTTTCACCATGGCTGCGACAATATCGCGTAATCATGGTCACAACGTTCCCAAGAACTGAGAAAATAATTAACGGATCGATTTCCCGGCAAACAAACGTTTATCTCGGGTGAATCCTCCGGCGGAATCCATTAGAAAATTGTAGGAAATTACATATTCCCGGTCGCCTCGCAATACGTCCGCGGATAAGTAGTGCTCCTTTCGGCTCTTGGTGCTACAGCAGTTCCCTGCCCGATGGCCTGCATCATTCCGTATATACAATAATATATTTTGCTTTTTGCATTTTTATGTACCGCACTGTATCTTACAATTGTTAGTGCTGGGCTCCAGGTGACGCACGCATGATATGACTGCCACCGGCCGTCACTTCCTGTCGCCAGTAAATAAAGCTACTGCCGGCACTGAATGACCCAAGCGAAAAACTACACTTGCTAATTTTGCGTCAGAATTCGGCTTGTTGCATTTTCTCGTTGCGTGCGATCGTTTCATGAACAGGAGCGACATACTGTATATCGCTCCTGCTCTAGAGCAAGGGTGGCAGATCGATCTGGCCGCAGTTCTTGAAATTCGCAACCTTGGTATTCAGACGAGTGCCGCAACAAAGGGTCAAAGGCGATCACATCAGGCGACTGTGGTATAACGTTGAGCAGTATACATGTTCATTTTCCCAAAACACAGCGCACGATTCTATGGCGTGATCGAACTCTGCTGAAAGTTTAAGTATCAAGGTCAGAAGAAAGCAACCACTGTGCTAAACGTCGACACCAAAGTTTCGAAGTTTTTTCTAAGCCGCAGATATCGTTCCACGGCATGGCCGGGCACTCCTTCGTTTCTGTCTAGATAAATTTGCAGACGTATAGGTAGATAGGAAAACGATGCCAGTGTATGGCTAATGTGAATTACAGTATGCCAATCATATTCCAGACAACAATAGCACAGACATTGTTCGTGGTTATTGTTGTATGGGTAGCACCCACATGTATCCCGATAGAATGTAGTTATTATTGCATGATTATTCTCGGTGATTGTCTAGACAGTCAGTCCTTTCTGTATTAATTTTGGCCTATAACTGGCTGTTAGAGGTGCCCTCGCTCTTGGGCGGGTGCTTTTGCTTCAGAATATGGTTATGCATAATTCTGCTATATACATTTCGTATAAGTTCCTTGTGTATCATCTTCTCACTTATGTATCATCTTCCGCGGTTATCATTCAGTTTAGATCAACCAACCACGTTCTCCAACACTAACTTATAATCCTCAGCATTCACTAGTTTTTAACAAAAACGCCAACCGGGCTGCTTCTGTTTTTCGCATTGGTTGTCGCAATTACGCGCTGTCATCGTCTGTGCGTTTCCCATGCGAGCACGTTGAGAACATCAAAGAGTACATTCTCTGTAACGAAATCTATTTGGAAATTCCCACAAATTTTGACGCGAAAAACATTCCAGATGATACGAGCATTCTCGAACTGTCTCATCCGACTGACAATTCAAGGAGATGCAGGCTTTCTACTTTCTGCAACGTTTTGAAAGCAACAGCAGAGCCTTTCCCTGCACGACCGCGGTTGCGGACAATCAGATTCCGTGGCTTCGAAGGAGAGGGAGGCGTGCGATTCTCCGTGAATAAATTACCGGACAAGGTTAAACCATACCTTTCCAAGGTGGAAATTTACTCGTCCCGGATCGATAGTCTGGATGGGGAGTACGTCAAAGGGTTCAGTGTCCTAAAGGAGCTGTATCTGGATGAGAACGATATTTCTGAGATTGCAGTCAACAACTTCCGGTCATTGTCTGCGAGTCCTCCTGTGCTGCGCTTGCTGTCCTTAAAGAATAATCGCATCCAGACATTTGATTGGGCAGTCTTACAATCTGTGGCCGAATCACTTGTAAGTAGTTGACGAATAAAAGTCGTGTCTGGCAAATATATGCAAAATTTTGTGTATAGGCATTTCTAGAATTTACTAGGAAAGTGCATTCGCTCGTAGCGGGCACTGGGTGACCGAAGCGAAGAACTATTACGCGCATGATATAATGATTTTTTTAATTATTTAATATTAACAAATATTAAAAATAAATAATAATAGTGACCGACCGACGGAATGACAGACAGACATTGAGATCCACTGGAGCTGATTGTGAGTATAGAGGACCTTCGCTTCGCTTCGGTCGACAATTAGTTTAAATCGCGTAGCACCGGAACTGTTCACTGGATTCGAAAGGAAGCTAGTTAAGTAAAACCAAACGTAATTAATGGCAAGAGAAGTACAGTTTCCTGGGAAGTGTATAGTGTGTAACATTTTATTAACTTACGGCAAGATATTTTGGGACATTTGGGAATTTTAATAATTAGGGTAATATCCTAAGTTTTCAATTATTTCAATCACGGCACGGCATTAACCATGTGCAGCCGGATAAAAAAGTATACTAACGCTTTTAACGTGTTGCTGGTCACTTTTTGTCGTTTTGTTTCTGCTGGACTGGTGTTGCTTTGGGCACGAGTTTTAAACTCACTGGTATGCCATGATTTCGGCAAATATGTCTGATTTTTGTACCGATAACTGTTCTGCGCTCGTGATGAAAGGAACAAGAACAACGACGGTATCGTGTGGGATTTTAATATCTCTGGGCATCACAAGGATACCGATGGTCCACACAACAAACCATGCCGTATGGCATTAGTGCAAACAGTGAACAAACACGTGTTGAGTGTTTTCTTCAGCCCGTACAAGAGAACAACAAAAAACAAAGAACAACAAGGCAAAGACAAAGAGAATTTAAGGGACGAGGCGGGTGGGAGAAAGTTTTGAAACTGCGGAATGATCGGAGCCAAGTCGTCGAGAAGGGTATATATACGCAGGTCAGTTGAATCGGTGGTCCATTGTCTCGCAGCCAGCCGTTGTCCATTCTCTTGCTTCGGATCTGGGACTTCTCTCTGGCTGAAGAAGGTCAAGTGGCTCGCGCTCCAGTTATAACCGGATTTCAATTATGAAATCCTTTTCGTAATTTACCGTAGGCCGCATTCCGTATTTTTCATCAATGTCCCGCTAAATTGGGTAATATGGCTGCCAGGCATCATAATTCTAAATGCCAGAAAACGCCAGTATAATAATTGTGCACTTTGATAGTTCTGATCTTGTACTGCAGAATATCATCGCATTGTCCGGACAAACGCCGGGACTGCGCACCCTACACCGTACTTCACCCAAGTTTTTGTTCAAAAACATGTACCGTGTGCATGTGGACAATAACAGTCTAAGCTCTATTCCAAAAGAAATCTTTGAGACACTGGATAGATTTCCTAGCCAGTACAACGTCATAATATTTGACTTCAACATGAATGCCTTCTGTCCGACGGGTACCGGCTGTTCGTGTTGCGGATTCAAAGAGCTGCAGAAGTGGATGGGTTTTGTCTATCAGACGGCAAGGAATCAGACGACACTGGACGATCAAGAATTCCATTTTGACGTGGAATG
>JAQGAU010005124.1:0-10635 GCA_034698045.1 Paramacrobiotus richtersi
CGGGCGAACCGACACGGGTCCCCAGGCAGACACTGCCAAGACCGCGTGAGGGCTGTGGTGAACTGGAACGTGGATCACCTGCACGGGTCCCCAGGCAGACACTGCCAGGACCACGTGGAGGATTGTGGCGGACTGGATGGTGGCAGGACAGCTGAAAGTTGGCCGGGTGCACGGTGGATGGATGTGTGGGCTACGACTGACCGGGCAGAGGCAGTATTACGTCGTTTAAGAACGATTCACGCTCCGAATAGGCAGTAGAGGTCGATGGGACTGGAGGCAGCGGCAATGAATGGAATGGCCCAGGAGGGATGGGAGGTACACGAGGCAACACCAAAACCTGAAAGAAAAAGTCATGAGGTTACAATCTAGATATTCGGTAAGGCAGGTACGCCGCAAAAGTCATGAGATTAAAACACGTAGTAGAATTCTCTATGCAATATACTGTAATAAGGGTGGCACAATACGTTTACTTATATCACATTTCAACGAAAAAACTACTAGAAATAAATGGATTAATATTCTTAACATGGTTAATTTGTGATTCTTGCTTCTTGTAAAATTCATGACGATAGTTTCATCCCCAAATCCACACCAATAAAGCTTAGAATATACATAAAACATATTCCGTATCAAACTAGGGAATACCACGGCATTGAAGATTACTGCACTGTGTCGACTGAAAATCTAAGCTTGCGTATAATTAGTCACACAATATTAAAACTTGGATTACAAATCGGATTTTATGAGTTCGTCGGCAGTTGCGCTTTATTAAGAGTCTTTTCCCGCTCGGATGTGTATGATACATTAGTTCAGTCACGAGTTCTGGAGCGGTCAATATACGCAACAGTCCAGCGTAGGCTCACGCTGCACTGTATGGTATACTGACACGGCCACAAGTCGTGGCGGAACCAATATACACAAGAGCGCAGCGTGGCCTCACTCTGCACTGTACGGTATATTGACTCAACCACAAGTCGTGGCGGAACCAATACACACAAAAGCGCAGCGTAGGCCCACTCTGCACTGTACGGTATACTGACTGGGCCACAAGCCGTGGCAGAACTAATATACGCAAGACGCAGCGTAGGCGCACTCTGCACAGTATGGTATATTGACTCGGCCACAAGTCGTGGCGGAACCAATATACGCTAAGGCGCAGCGTAGGCTCACTCTGCAGTGTACGGTATATTGACTCGGCCACGAGCTGTAGCCACACAGAGAGACTCAACGGCGTGGCGCACACTCACATATTTGCTGTGCCAGAAATGAAAGCGAAAAAATATTTTCACAGAAGAAAGATACATCACAACTGCCATATACTGCAAGGTTGCGTAAATTAATATTTACGAGAAATTAATAACTCAAGTCTCAGCTACTGCAAATAATGAGCTATTGAATTATTTAATTCCATATATTTATTTCAATTAAATTAAATTATTCAATTTAATGCGTTAACTACATTAAGAAAATCTGATTAGTTTCTTATTTGCTCTTTTAAAATATCACCAAAAAAGGCTGACACCTCTTTGTATCAGGAGTAGTAATCCGAAATAATTTATTAAAGTATACTAACTCGCAGTCCTAAATTCTTATAAATTTACGGGGTTTTACTCACCACGGTAAAATAATTCAAAAACGCAATTTTTCTGGATGGCCGAACGAATTAAATATTCCCAGGTAATTATGAGTTTTGTTCCAGTTCAAAACAGGAAAACATCAACCAGATCATACAAAAAGGGGCCCGCAAAACTTCCAAACAAGGTTTTTATTCGGTACATACGTAATATTCAGTTATCAGCTGAGAACCTGAAGAACCCAACCGAAAATTTTTCACATTGAGCATTCTAGTGTCAGTTGTAAGACGCGAGTGAGAGCAAAACCTTTCATTCTTTGCACACGTGCGTGGCCAGTGACTGACCAGGCAGATGGTATGCATTACCAGATGAACCACTGCACAGAATGGGTGTGGCCGGCCGTTTCTCTAACGGATGTAAAATCTACGGTCTTGTGTGAAATAGTGGTATTAAGGTCTGAATAACTTGTAATTCACCTGATAAATCACAAATATTATGATTTAAAACTGACTATAAACATGTAAACATTTTCAGGCACTTGTATCCCACTTAGCACATGAAGGAATATTAGCCAAAATCCTACTAGCATTACCGCGCATTATTTCCATGTATAATGTTCAGTGGAAAACGGAAAACATGTCTGTTTTTCCGGTCCGCCAGATTCAGTAAACTGTGCAGCAAAATATTTACAAAAATGTAGTAAATAATTTCACGCTTTGTTCAATAACTTAATGACTGTTTCAATGTATCGATGCCAATTTCTTTCATAAATTGTCAATACACAGCCAGCGGGATAATACATGTACTGCGTCGCTGGGACAAAAGGCGTTCCACATTCGCAGTGATTCGACCAAAAAAAAGCAATAAATTATAGTAAAAATCACGCCATTATCGCACTGCAGGAAAACTATAATAATAGATAAAATTTTTCATAAAATCTTTTAAAAAAATAACTTTTAGTGCGAGTAAACCAGAAGATTTTAAAATTAGCTGCACGGCATGAAATTTTTGCAAGAATTATTATCTATTAATTTCGTTACTCAAAAACTGACCACGTTCGTCACTGACCTACAGATCAGTGGAAAGATGCCCTGCTGTATGAATTAGCACAGTCAAAATACACTGACGATAGAAAAATGCGGCTGAACCTCGTCGGGTTACAACCCGCCCCAGTTAGACCGATTATTAATGCTTCAAGTGGCAGCGGATCCAGGGGAGCCCCATGCGGTGCGCGACATGCCGTGTGTGACCTTCAGGGAGAAAAGTCCAAGGATAAATACACAACTGACTGACCAGGTTCCCGAAATGATGGTAGGATGCGATTGGTAGTGTCTGATCAATACGCCACTCTCTCCGCCCCTTTTTCAGCGTTTCACCGATGGTTTTACCCCACAATGCAGTTGGGAATCGGTTTAACAAATATCAGAAAAATATGCATTATTTACTCTTACCTGTGACAGATAAAACGGCGCTCATTTGGTTCTACATCATTTGGTTCTAGCCAAAACACCTGTGAAAATAAAACTGATTCAGGATGCTGCTCCCTGTACAAATATCTCACTTTCTGACTAACGAAGTTTCAGATGTCCGTGTGTTTTACCTAACTGCAGTCGAAAATAGTTCGCATTTATCGTTTCCAGTGCAAACAAATACTTGCACAAGGGCAAAGATTTGAAAAGGTGCTTCCTCCCTTTTTCGGGTTAACTGTTGTAATTATCAAGTACATAAAAAAACCTGGGTAGACAAAAAAGTACCCATACATTCTATTTTCACATTATGTCTCCAGATACATATTTCCGAGTATGTCTCAATACCCTGATTAACCCCCATAAACATTTGAGTTTCTTCCCTACAGTATCGAACCCCACGATTTTACGAAACCACCATATACACAAGCAGCTAAAGCAAACAATGCTTACTGCTTCTGTACATTTGGCTAATAGGACATTAAATCAATCATGACAGCAGAAGCGATGACCTTAATGGCTTAACTTTACGGAGCCGTCTCACAATACATTACGCTCCCACTGCAGTTTGAACTAAACGCTGCCGCATCCAGAAAACGAATCCAGAAAACAACACGCCGATTTGATAAATCTCACAAAAGGACTGAAAACATTAAGAGAGTGCGATACGAAACAAAAACTTCCCAAGAGAGAAATGCTTGAATTTTTGAAAACTGCAACAGCATATTTTTTGTTTTTAACAAAAATCGACGAAGCTAACAATAAACTGCTGCAATATATTCTGACTTTTTAAGTTTTCTGAAATCAGATCCAATTTATATTTTTAAATAAAAATGCATCAATTAATTATCGGTGAAAAAAACTGAAACAAGACACATTTCGCCTATAAAATTAGTAAGAACCAGATGGGGAAAATATGAACTGTCTTACACCTTACAGTGTCTTACGATTCAATGCCTTGGGCCCCTGAGCTAATGGGTTTCAGTTCTGGCAGCGTTTCAACACGGTAAATCGCGTATCTCCCACTTCGATGGTGTAGAATTGTCCGGGGTTTTTTTGCCGTTGCCGTCAAGGAAGCAGCTGGTAGCTTTCGTTAGACCTACCACACAAATGTCACAAGATGCCGCCCGATAAGTCGCTGCGGAATCACCAGAATACCGAGGACTCAGTCAGCAAGCTCAGTGGTAAAAAGGTCACACCAAATGACCAAGCTTGGACTCACAAAATGATTTCTTGAGCTGCTAGACTATATCGCCATGGAATATACTCAGAAAGTGAAAAAACCATAGTCGAAAACGAAAACAAGAACCTGACATGCTTACTGCTCAGGTAATGTGAGCACACTGAATCGTAGCCAAGCAACCGTTAACATATTTTTATTGACAAGGCTTCCACAGTATAAACATGTGCAGTAAGAATTAATACCGCCACAAGTTGTGGCAGTGTGGTGGAGTGACGAGGATGTGGGGGAGAGGGGTACAAATGACCTTTACGGCCACTGGGCAGTGTCCATACAGGGCGATCGTCATACAGTACTTTCGCATCTTTATCATCATGCTTTTTCTACTCTCCTTATAATAAAAAAAATTGCAAAAAATAGAAACAATTTAATAAAAAAGAGAAAGCTGTCGAAAACCACCCTAAAAAAATACAAAATTCCCAAACCAAATAAATATACGTTCAATTTTCTACAGACAAATATTGTGGCAAAAGAAGTAGCGAAACCTCATAAAACAACGAAAACATTTATCGAAATTTGACAAAACTGACCCACCTTAAATATACAGTTCAGCGCTTATATGCATTTTTCAGTGCAATTTATTTCTGGATAAGGTTCTTTTATTGGTATGATTCACCCTGGATTATCCAAGGAATATTGTGCTGTATGTTATCCAAACTGACGCCGGTTGACCAGGCGCGACGTCGCTAAGGTATTGAAATATTGGATAGCTCAAGCGGAAAAAAGCATCAGAAACTGCGTTAATCCACGAGTGAAAACAGTTTTCATTCGGCAGTAAAAACAGTATTTCTTCAAATTAAAACAGTTATATCAATGGGATTAATCGACCATAGCAATGTCATTAGCGGATTGATAACATACAACACAATTTTATTCCAACCTCCCCACATGTTAGCCATTCTACTACGAAATCTACTTACACTGATGGCGGTAAAACGAAACGTCACTTGTTACTCAACATTTATTCAAATAACACAGCTGAATTTGATACAAAATCAAGCACGTAGTTAGGTATTGTTTTACAATGTTAATAAAAACTATATTCATCCAGTTTAATTTTCTCAAGCTTTTTGGACTGATTTGTGGGGTGATCATTAATTTTCGTACTTACTTATCATTGCTGCAACAAAACCTGCATTATATATAAGAAATGAAGGAAAATCAAAACAAAATTACGACGGGATCAACGGCGACAAAAAGCCCCAGCTCATGGGAGTGCAAAAAGGTGGAGGAAGGAAAACCTCAGGTAACAGGTTACTTGCGCTCGATATCATTTCATATGTACTTACACGAGACTAAACCAAATAAACCAATCAGCCACCACTCTACGATTGCCACTGGTACTCATTACTCTTAACAGCGTCCTCACGCTTTAATAGTCGATACATTACCCGGATGAGATATTTCCACGAATAAAAATATTAAAATTTGACAAAAACACTAAAAACCAGCTAAACCTGTTTCAAAAAAATTAACCAAAAAAGAGCAAACCAGGGGCAGGAACACCTAAGGCAAGCTTGTACGCATTGTCATACGTACAGAAATGAAATAAGAACCTTAATTCTGGGCCAGAATTAAGGTTTTTATTTCATTTCTGTACTCATCTGCCAGAATTTCTGGCAGATCGACTCACAGTACGACACAAAGCAGGTCGATGCCTTACTTTCTGGTGATATAATGGTACTGGGTGGTGATCCTGAAGCCAGAGGGATCCGCGTTCCTTTAATTAATTGAACAAGCCACATGTCCCTCCAACAACACCAACAACCGCGGTCCCAGAATCCCCGCGATGCCCTCGAAGTAGGGCTCCAACGCCGGCACACTCCGTCGTCCCATCATCTACCTGTTACGATGTGCAAGCGGAGATACAAGCCAATGGCGTCGAAGCAGCTGGCCACGGCCTCCTCGACGTACTTCAAGAGACGAGCAGCGTCTTGCTTCAGATCTGGTGGAAGAGCTCCTGCGCTGGCTGCCCGCCCATCAGGAAGAAGTCGCAGATAAACAGGTACTCGCGAAAGCCGTTGTTCAGTAGCGCCCACTGGTAGGCGCCGAACAACACTTCCAGGGGGAATTTCTGGTTCGACTGCGAGGAGGTGTGCGGTACATACAATTAACACCGCAACGATGCACCTGAAAGTTCGTGATCTCAGTTGCATCGACTTAGTAAAAAACTGGACCTACTGCGATCAGTTTTACTTCAGTTCTACTGTGACACATTGCATTAACCTACTACCTACAATGCATATATATAAAACAACAAAATCCCGCCAAAACCAGCCACTTCGCTACGATTTCCACTGATACAGGTTTAAAACATCATCAGTGCGCCACGTTCGTCGTCAAATCTCTCGGATATGACTGCAGATGGCAGGAAAGTGTACAAAGCAAATTTCTATTGAAACGACCACACTGCACACAGCAGATAAGTACAGATATGATTAATTAAAAAGAATTTACGAAAGCACTGTATCCAGTGTACCATGTGACCCGCTCATTTTTCCCTTGCTTAGTCTTCATATTTTATGTTATATTTGCTTAGATGCGATCCTGTATATTTTAGGTATGTTATGAAGAGCAGCTCTTTCTCTTTTAACTTAGTTATATCGGTTTTTATAACAAGTTTTTACACTCAATATAATAATTCTGAATATTTTCCCATGACCCACAAACTGGAAGACAACAATTGTTTGTGATCTATACCTTAACCTACCCACCGAAATTCTTTCTTTTTGCGATTGTTCGTCATAGAAGGAGCTCAGTATAAATTCAATAATAAAAGTTTTCAGTTGTACAAGATTGTGTAATAATAACCACTATCGTAACGCTTTCTTTGTCAGTTATTCAGTCGCTTACTTGAATTTCGATATCCAGTCGTCTGGTTTTAAATACCACAAGAAATCATTAATAATACATAACATCCACAAAAATCCCGCTACTACGAAATGCAAAAAGCTGTAGCACCGAAAACCTCAATTGACAGTACAGTATGTACTATGTATGATAGCAGATCATGTGCACACAATGCATAAAAAAATTAACTATTACCCACTGATTTATACCAAATTAAATACTGTAAACAAAAATAGTATTAAATATTAATACGCAGAGAAACACGATTTACTAATACAGTAATAATATAATAAAATTAATAATAACCAGAGAATTAAGAACAAGAGCGGAGAAGCTTCGTACCTGCAGAATGTTGGTTTTCCTGTAGAATGTACCCAGCACTTCGGCGTTGATGTCGTCCATGGCTTTTTCCCAGTTGCTGTTAAAGCCTCGCACAATACTGGCAATTTCCTCTACACAAAAATATCAGTTGTAATGATTGTACACAAATACTGACACAAATAACCGCGGGATTTGTTCCATTTAGACAATGCTGCTCATTTCACAAGGTTCCACATCTGCTGCTGTTATCAAAATAACAGCCACATTGCGAAAATTACAAGTCATAAAAAAGTTGGCTGCTGAAATTATTACACTCAAAGGTTATCCTGGGTCAACTGCAGTTCACTATGGCACATGGCGAACCGGCTGTTAATAAGCCACTGTTCTACGCAATTCCCCAACATAATCCGTAAGAGCTGACTGAACTTACGAAGAAACGCAGCTGGGTCAGCAGACGCAACATTTACCGCACACTCTTTTGACACAAACGTCCCTGTGTAATTCCTGACACTTAATTAGGAAACGTAATTATCGCTTTCGAAGCTGCTAGTCAATACTGCCTATTTTAACCAATATTTTATTCTAAAAACGAAGTCAAAAAGATATATAACCAATCTTGACGATCGGAACAACGAGATACGATCTGGTGAAGGGGGAAAAAAACAAAAACAATTAAGCTGCGATCGATCATCAGCAGCTGCAGAACGCCCTAGCCGTGGAAGTGTAAAAAGGTAAATACCCGATCTACTACCATTTCATTTCATTTCAGAATGCATTATTTATAGACTGCAAGGATCCCTGCAACGCACTGGCCATTGTTGACCTTTGCAAGAGATCAAAGCTGTATTAGCCACCTATCTACGGTTTTCTTTGGTTAAATCAGTACTGTAGTATCACTATGCTGCGTGAACTGTTGCTCTTGACCGATCTCTTGTACAGCAGTGCAAACCGGAAAAATGTATAAATCATTAGCACAATTATTATTCCAGAATAAAAACAATTTTCTTTCGAGCTTTCTGGAAGTGTCAAAAGGTGGACAACTTAATTTGCTACGGAATCACTTGTGAAACTGTGAAAGGCAAGTCAACCTGCATATAGCACAATTGTTCGACATGTATCAGCCACTTCTCTACGCTTTTCATTAGTACGGGTTACACCATACAAGGAGACTGAAAAACTGGATCATTATCAACCGTTATTATTCAAGTGAAGTTTTACTTGTTACTCGACATATCAAAACAGCCCTGCTAAATTCAATGCAAAACTAAATACACAGTCAGATTTTATTCGTAGAAGTGTTATAAAGTTTTCTCGCTGTATCAAACTTTTTTTTAGTTGCTGTGGTGATTTTTCCGCAATTTTAGTCACACTGAAAAATGCTAAGAAACCAATATAAGGTTAACGACTCATTAAACTATTATTACGACGGTATCAAATATACAAATATAAACAAAAACCAACAGCTAAAAAAAACCTATAATCATATAAGCATTAGCATAAAAAATACTAAAGAGAAAAATAAAAACATTACAAATAAAAACCTATAATAAATAAACATTAACAATAAAACTCAATACATAGAAAAACAACGTTTTAACATGCCAGAAGAAAAGCGCAAAAATGAAACGGGAATTGGATTTACAGCGTTTGGAAATTCTAATCAACTGAGTTCACAATCAGCCGCAGTGACGAGTGAGCGCTATCATAATCATGTCCTAGAAATATGGAAAAGCAGTTGGGGCCTTGGGGGCCATCACACTACGACATGCACTTATCGACAAGCATGTTGCCCGATACACGCTGCAATTATCACGCCAGTGCACTTGTAACATTTAGACAAATTTGCACACTCCAGTGCTGAACCAGTTCAATACAATGACAAATTCTTTGGTCAATTTCGAAAAACGTTATCTACAGATCAAATCCTGTTATCACCTCAAGAAAATGGAAAAAAATTTGAGACCCAAAAGCTCAGCTTGCTACATTATGTGCATGTCCAGCGGCTAACAAACACCTCACAACTCTACAACTGCCAACGAGCCACTTCTCTACGATTTGCACAATATTGCTCATATCGTCAGTTCGCTCTACAAGCCGTACATTATTGACTATGGTATATCGTGCACCCGGGAGAAAATTGGGTAAACAACGCTTATCCGATCTTGCTTGAATAAATAATCTTTTCCAAAAATATTATATACAGAAAAAAGCAAAGCCTGATTGAATGTTACAACAAAACTATTAATAAAAGGGAAATTTATGAAACAAACAGCGAAATGGCTTCGCACCTGCCAAATGATGGTTCCCTGTGGAAATATTGATTATGCGCAGCACTTCGGCGTTGATGTCGTCCATGGCCTTCTTCCAGGTACGGTTGAAGATCTATACAAGGCTGGCGGTTTCCGCAATACAAACATTTAGGCATCACACTTCTATTTCATTTTCCATCTACTATCAATTTTTTCACTCAGTTTTTTTGGTTCCTACTTTCGTTATTTATTTGCTTATTGCATTTTCCTTAATTTGTTTTCACTATCCAGTAATTTTCGACGCATGAAGGCACCGTGCCAGCTATTCACCGATGCTGAACATTTAATGATATTATTCTGTAAACACAGTCTGAAATTTTTTTCACACTGATGATTAAGTTTCATTTTTCATTTTTCAACAGTGCATGTAGCACTTCTGTTGTTATCAAAATAGCCGTAGCAATCGTACAAAACTGCACCGGAACAATATTATCAAAATGACAATCTGTTAGAGAATTCAATACACAGTTAGACACAATTTATCTCTGACCAAGATTTTTTAGCTGTTTTGATCTACTTTGTTACAGTTTTTAATACTGCAAGAAAAATACACTGAAAGCGGAATCAGCCCAAAAGACATTATGATGGGATCAGCAGCTACAATGATGCGTGCGCACTAATCAGCCAATTCACTACGAAGTTCACCAACACTGGTTATCAATCAAAGATCTATAATACGGACCCCAGGGTCAAAAAACCCAAACAACCAAATCAAATAACAAAAAACCGACAACACCACTAGGTCGGCCATAGTCGAAAACGGCGTCACATGATCTTTTTATTCAAAAAAAGTTTCACCCGGCACAGTACGCATCCTTTCAAATCGCGCTGAGTGGTAATTCTTACCGCAAAGGTTACTGTACAGGATAAACCAA
>JAQGAU010005125.1:0-10634 GCA_034698045.1 Paramacrobiotus richtersi
TAGTAACGATTTTGCGACCCCACCCACCTACCCCTCGCCGTTACGTAATACTTGAATCGCGCCCATGACAAAAAATAAATGTCTATTATATTTATTACGGTAGTCACTAAAGCAGGGTTGGTTGGTTAACTTGGTTTTTGACTTTGTGTCGTTTTTGCTTCGGTCAGCTATGTTACTATCTAATATTCTTCGCACGTTGTCGAATATCACGTAATGTGTAGCGCTTATATACCCTGGCTTTCGAACAGATCCATGGGAAACTTCCGGGCTGCTTATGTGAAACAACTATTCATTCCAGCTTCTTTTCCTTCTTCACAATTGACACTTTAGAAAGGTTAAAGGATTTCATATTCGTATTATAAATATATTATTTCATAAAATTAATAAGTTTCTGTGAATGTACCAGTGGTCGGCGTGTTGGTGATGAACGTTTGACCGGTCATTCTGCCAACCAGTTCTCATATTAGTATAACACTGGATCTGTCCATTTACTACCGTGATTGTCATCCAGAAATTCACCCTTTCAGTCGGTTTGTTTACCATTTGCACCATGAATGCAATTAGGGAAACGATGATGATTCTGGATTGGTTTTCCAACTGACAACATTAACGTTTCAGAAATAACGTTTCAAAGAAAACAAAGAATTTTTGCCACTCATTTCTGAACCATGCCGCGTAGACCTCGGCGCGCGACCATCTTGACTTGTTCTTGACTTTTGAATCACAAGACCTGTGTAAGAAAGGCGAATCAGCAGAATATCAATATGTTTGCAAGGTTTTCCAAGAACGAATGTCGAACAGCGTACACATCGCGCGACACAAGTGGCGACGTTATTTCCTGCCATGAAAATGTACTGCTTACACGGCGTTTTTTCAACCGAAATTCCCGTGATGAACACTTGAAAAAGTGCCAATCAATGCAACTGTAAACTGCCTGAAAAGTGTTTATTAACTGTAGAAGAGAAAATGATATGAAAACGGCCGAATTGTAACCCAGTATTAGTGCTACGGGAGCCTTGTGCGATAAAGGTCAAGTGCGATAAATTACGATCTTTTATACGATTTGTCATTATCATGGCGAAATTCTTCAGTTGGATTGTCGTGCTTTTGTTCCTTGTCGGTAAGCCGATCATTATCACAAATAATGTAAATTATTCGATCAAATTCTTGCAGTATATATAGTACATTTGATCTCATGTAATATTTAAGAACTGAAGACGAAACGATTCCTACCTGTTTGAAATAGGCTATATTTTGCCGAAACGATAATAGCAGTTTGATTTCCTGCACAACTTCGGTGTAGGCAACTTCTGTACCCTAGTGGATTGTTTCATGGCAGATGCATCACAGTTACGTGTATACTGTGCTTTAATAAGTTGAACTGTCAGTCGGATCTAATGGTGCATTGCATAATGCGGTTTGAACAGAAGGTACGAAAGGGCAGCGGTTACCTTAAATTAAATGCGTACATTCATCGAAGCATCAACAAGTTAATTTATTTCATATGCTGTTTATTTATTTATTTCATATAATTTATTTATTTCTCAACAGGTTCATGTATATTAATTAACACGTGGTAAAGTGAAAACACCTTGAAAATTTACTGAATATGCATAATACGTATATGCTTGCAATAACATCATCGAATAATAAAGAAATTAATGAAATGTTAGTTATAAACATCGTTACGACAGATAGCTATAGTACCACTTCTTTGACATCACTTCTTAAATTCAGTAAGTGGCAATACGCTATGACAGCGTGTACATCAATGGTGGCCTATGTTCCAGGTGTTTTCGTGGCCGATTGCGAGGCGGATCGACGCCGGGAGTCGAGCCGTCGGTTGAGCCGGGAGAAACGCGAATCCCGCTATGCTGCCCGCGAGATGGACGTCGTTGGTCGCTATGTGCGCGACACGGATTCGCTGGCCGAGCCGGTCCCGTTGCAGGCCCGCTGGTGGCCGTGGTAGATTCGTGGAGCGACCCGGTATCCCGAGAATGGAGCCCGCACTGGGACACTCGACCTTCACTACTGGTTTATTGTAACATACTGTTGTTTAGACAGTTTGCGAAGCAATTTCGGTATAAATTATTCTTTAGGTATATCTAACCGCGCAGTTTAGCATGTGCACCATAATGCTCAAGAGTTCGGCTTTGTAAAAACTGTTTAATTAAGAAACAACAAGATCCGTAGATCGACACAATTACAGACTCAAAGTGGATCATTTTTACGTTGTATGTAACTTTTTATTTGGCACTAGCCATCCACCATTACACACGACCAGCGCTAATAAGAGCAACAAAGGTGAGGTTCATAAAATTAATTAAGAAACCATCCGTAATCGCCATGCATGATACAGGAAAAGCTGCTGAAACCGCTGCCGCGCATTACCGCTTATCATTACCATACTAACACGATGTTTAAGAATAGCGGTCGAACGTTATGTTCGCTACATTCGCTATTCGAACGTTACATTCGCTACAAGATGCACCGGAGTGAACGTGAATTCATATCAGCAGCCGCACAATAGCCGTTCGCAACGTTATTTCACCTTGAAGATTGGTTTTCGGTTTTTATTACAATCATCAATGCACTCACATCAAGTGCAACTGTGATGGAAATGATTGTGTTGGCTTGCACGGTGTATGTATTTAACGATTGCAACCGAACGATGACCTATCGTGATGATGTATGCGAAGGTTTTCAGTACATGCAGCGACCTTAAGCTTTTCCATTGTGCTTTATGTAGTTGCTTGAGGCAGGTATTGTAGCTGGTCTTCTAAACTTTTGGCAATCATTTCCTGGGGGTTACCCAGCTATATGTATACGCTGCGCATGCGGTATCAAGAAAATATATATACACCGTATAAATTAGTACATGCACGTAAAAATGTATAAGCGTGTGTCCATTTTTAACAAGAGTATTCTGACACTTCTCCGAATGAAGTATCTGATAGGCAAAAATGGATTTTTAGGATGCTCAGACCGTAGAGCAACGTGCCACGTCGTGACCTTTTCATGGTTTTACAGGTACGTATGTCACTCCAATAAAGATCACACATTACAAGTATGAATTTATTCGGCAAATCGTAACGACACCAGCTGTTAACACCTGACAAAGAAAGCGAACCAGTCATAAACTGGACATTTTGATAACAGTATAAAGTTGTCCAGTTAGCCGGCAGCCGGCTGTTGGTGCGCATGGTGGTGGCCATGATGCCCGTGATGCGTCGCACCAGCCGTCCCTGTTCCCGTGGCCTTGATGGCCGCCCGTTTGCTCAGCACCTTCAACATCCCAATGTCCACCCCGATGTCGACACCCGTCGCCACTCCACGTTTCACCCGCGGTTCGCCGATGTGGACCATGTGACCGAGCGGGTTCAGCTCCTCCCGCTTACGCCGCCCCTGGCCCTGGATCAGTCAAGACTTACAAAATTTTACTTCAGTTTCGCATTGGGTAAAAGGGAAGATCTGTTCCATAGCAAATGTTTAAGAGTAGATTAACATCCAAACGCACAACTGTCTGATATACAGAGTCGGATTTGTGCAGACTACAGATCAGTACAGTACTGTACCGCGAAGCCGAATCGACACTTTCGTGAAATCGTGAACCACTGAGACGACGATCGTTCATCTCATAATCTTGTGATAAAAAGACACGAGATCATGCATAGTTTTAGACTCGAGCGTTCTCCAGCCTCGAACATACTAGACTGACACTTCCTATCGAAAAGGTGCTGTACAACCACGCCTGACCTTGATGGGCGTGCCTTGGTACACGGCCATGATGGATCCCTGCGCCAGCGGTGCTCCAATGCGATTGGATCGCGAGCGAGCGGGACCGGTGCTGTTAGAGGGCGGGGAGCGCGTGGTTTTCTTTGACTTTCCATGGTGCTGCGCCCGTTCGCTGGCTGCACTTTCCGCCAGTTGCACCGCTATACAGAAATGATTATACTGTACTTAATTTCCAAATACGCGAAAATATGCCATGAAACTGTTGGCAAAGGTCATGAATGATTGTACACAGTATAACTGATCTATGACATTACAAAGAACGTACTCATCATGAACATAAATTTATTGATTATTTGCTACGTTCTTTCCATTATTAGAACACCTATGTATCCATCTGACGTATACGTACTTACCAATCAGCAGTGCGGCACAGCCTACCAGTAATGCTGTAGATAAACGCAGCATTCTTATTTGTCCGAAGAAAACCTTGTTACTTTGTCAAAATGGTTTCAACGCAAACGAGAACGCGAGTAAACAACAGCGCGAAGATGTCAAACATCTAGGATGACTGCCGTTCCCTTCGCGCCATTCTTAAGTGTCTTCTTAATGAATTCTGAAAACTCCTGACATGACGCTGTGTATCAGTTTTCTGGCTATAATGAATCGCTTATCCAAGCAAATTCACAGTAAGATGGTCTCCTGGTTTAATGGAAAATGCTTTTGTCATTTGATTCAAAATCGATTACCCATACAAATAAGCAAAACAGTGCAAAAGTATAATATATCGATAACTCAATTACGATGCATGGCGCATTTTGATGACTTATTGCATGGAAGTCTGGATGATCAATTTGCTGCGTAATCCGACACCCGGATAACACTATGACAGTTGACAGGTCCTAATGCCAAACAGCATCATTTCTGCCACTTACACATTAAGTTTACTTATATTGCTGCATTTCTGTCACTGTGGCTAAAAAGCACCGGCGCGAGCGTAGATTCGGTAGAGCAACCGCCCAAGAACCGCTAGCAACTCGATTTCGGGCTCCTCTATACACGGTAGTAACAAAAATGCAGAACTACGAACATATTAACGTGCAAGTGACAGAAATAAGTAATCGTGTTTGCCAAGCACAAATGTGTAATAAGTACAAATCATGGGGAGGACACCCGATACCACAATGTCAACAATCGGAAAATCCCTCGTCAAAATCACTGGAATTGCATCCTGTTCGGTTTTTACAACACCGCAAACTGGGATGCAAACCGGCATCACGTTAATAAGCAGTTCTTCGAGCATATGCGTGAAATAAGTATCAGAATATGAAGACATACTTTCGTGACGTATTTTGCTTGCCTAGGATGTTCAGCGAATGTTTAGCAACTCAAATGTCCATTTTTCAACGCTGCTCTGGTAAATCGGTGACTACTTCGAATTCGCCAAGTAATCTCATCTGAGCTGAGGTCAAAAGATGAGTGAAAAGCGTCGGTGATGTCCACTGGAGGACCATTTCTGCAAAGAATGAACACCACTCCGACCACAAACGAGACAAACGAATCCTTGGAGTTTAGCTTGGCCAACACCACCCTGTCCCGTTCCTTCCTCACCGGCTGGTTCACCCTGACCATTATGATCAGCATCGTTAGCAGCGCCCTCTGCATTCTCCTGTTGGCCAGTATTTTGTCGACGCAAAAGTGGCGCAAGGGAGCCACTGTCCTGATCGTCCATCTACTGTGTTTGGACCTGTTCGCCTGTGCCATCACCTTTCCCGCCGTTACCATCGATATTTTCCTCATCTTCTCCGGTTATACGCTGTTTTCCTTGTGTCCACTGGATAGTGTTCTTCCCCTGGCCATTTGGTATGTCAACTGCTGGGCGACGGCTTTACTGGCGTTGAATAGATTCGTCGCCATCCTTTTCCCCAGTTTTTACCGGTAAGCGATCAGTTTGGTACCAGCATTATAGCAAACCATATGTACATAGGTAATGCACCTGTACGAGGCAGGGGGCAAACACTACTGTAGACACCTGGAGATTACCGGTCCAGTATACGTAACTTAACTAGACACTCCATGATATTCTGTGCTGTGTATACGCGATCAGCTTTTCTCTCTCCGAAATTCACCAGTAAGAACCAAACTCATATGAAAACCTGTAAAAAACACGACGATAAACAGCAAAGACAACAACGAGCGGGCCGGAAATTGGGTGTCTGTAGTTGTTGGAACAGGAAGTGTCTAGATCTGGTTGTTGGCCGACTGCCTCGTACAGATGGTTCGAGTCGAGCATGCAAGGGAGATGACATCTGCTGCAACGAACTTCCAACAGTACCTTTAAGCTGCCTGTTAATTAGTGGCTGTTATGGAGAAACGCATGACATCTACGCTACGTGCATTAATTACCATCAATTAATTAGCTGTTTGTACGATACTTCGGCAATGCTTGTTCGGTTTCACTCGGAAATTTAACGCAAAATGGAATACACCCCCGGACCTGCATCGTGCAATAATGTACACAGGAGTGTAGGGATCACTCACATTTGCAGCAGACGGGGAATGCGTGCCGGAGTCTGCTGTATTTGAATTATGAGAGAGACACAACTAGCACTGTCGTAGTACCGTAAAATAAAGCAGAATCTTTCTTTTTTATACTGTGTTAACAAGCGTGTTTTACGATACAGCTGTATAATTACCAAACATGCCCTGTTCCTAACAATCCTCGCCAGCTGGCTGATCGGCGGATGCTCGCACCTCCCCGCGCTGTTCTCAGTGGGTGCCCGCATCATTCTCCGCCCACCCGTGAACTTTTGCACGCAGACCATTTTCTACGACCGTGCGTGGTATGCCATGATCAGTATGGGCCTCGGCGTGCCCATCATCCTGGAAGGTATTGCTTACTTGGTGCTCTTCATCGTGCTGGCTAGCCGTCCGGATGTGGTCGAGGCCAAGGTCACCGGGGATCGGCAACGGAAGCGCATGCACCGCAAGATCAACGTGGCCAAAATGCTGTGCTTATCGTACCTGTCCTGTTTGCTGTGCTACGCGGTGGTGCCGTTGCTCACGGGGTGGGTTGCGCCCCATATTGTTCCCGACAGCACTGAGCTGGGACTGCTGGCCATCATGCTGGAGCTGGTGGGGTACATGATTGCACCGGTAAGTTGGTAGGTTTGTGAATAGTTGCGACACTATAGCTAGCTGCTTATATTGACACTGCACACAACTATGTACCTTACGCTGAAATCAGCATAGTCTTGCAGTCGCGTGACCTTTACATGAGAACCACATGTCTAGATGCTTGAAAACCTTTGACAGATTGAACTCTTTCTTGATGCGGCTGGTGGTGATATAAATCCAGATGTCGATGATTTTCCGCTTCAAGAGACCGTAAACTAACTAAATACGCTAGTGTGTCATGTACATGGTCTTTTGTTGTATTAGATGGTCTACTTGGCCCTGAATGCCGAATATCGCCGCGGCGCCCGCAGCATCCTACTCCGCTGTTTCCGGGGTTCCCGTGTGCAGCACGGTGACCCGGACCTGTTCACCGTTTACCCCAACGACACGGTGGATGGGACGGGACCCACAACCAAAACCAGCACGCCATTCCGTGCCGATCCGGATACGTTATAAATTCAACGTTTGTCAGTTTGCTGGTAAAGTGGTTCGTCACAAGGCATAACAAATTGCGCATATGAAGCAACGCATATGTCTGATTGTGTTTATTGCTGTACCATAGTATCACATGCATACACGCGCATACACCATTAGAAAAAAAAATCAAATTTAACTGAGAAGGAAGATCTCTTCTAGCCCGACAGAATCGGATGTCTGATTGTGGATAAGAGTAACGCGGCACGTTCGAGACTGGTCTGATTTAATATTTTGTTACAAAATACTCGACTCTGCGTACAGTAATATGTGATGCAACTCTTAAACAGCAAATCGCATCCTCTGTATAAAGCAACTCTCATCGACCCCAAAACAGAAAAATGTCAAAACAAACACCGGGTTGTAATAAAATCACATGACTAGAAACAAAGACACAGCTCGAATGTTAGAAAAGACCACCGGACCTCTTCTTCACCGAAACACATGTAACCGTTACAAAAACAACCTCTTTCTTCACCGGAATACATAAAAATTAAGCGTATCCCGGAGACTCGAGCAGCGCCTTCTTGGCGTCACTCAACGAGGGCGACACACCGAGATCGTTGTATTTGGGCTTGAAAACGGGTCCGGGCGGGCTGCGGGAGGGCGTGCGCAGGGTCTCCAGGTCGACACTGTCCCGGTCGTCGCTGGTCGGGGGCTTGATCAGGGTGTCGTCCGGCCAGTGGGCGGCGATGAAGAACTGGTAGATGAGCACGCCCACCAACGCCCCGAGGTGGGAGCCCACCACCGGGATCCAGAACCACTTGTAGTAGCCGAAGGTGGGTGTGCTACAGTGCGGTATACAGGGCGTTACAAATGGTACTAACACCGGGTAAATTAAGAAATAAGGTAAAATACATAACAAATATACATCATTATACAGTACATTACGTAAACATAGAAAATTAACAGGTAAATACGAATAATAAAATTGTTTTCCACAAAAGTATAATATCGTACGTATATAAATGTACACATATACATAATTGGATTCCTAAAATATAAATATCTGTAAATTATTTTTTATTAAATATAATATGTATGTTCCGTACATCTACATGTGTTTACGCATACAAGCATACATTTAAATGTATATTAGTAAAATACGAATATTTATAAAAGTATAAACGATCACATATAACGTCATGACTATAAACACATACAGTAACTACAAGTCTACACTGTGTACGAAATAAAATTATTGATAAAAGTGCACACAAGTTTATATGTGCATCAGCGCATGTAAAAAAAAAGTACATGTCATTATGTGTATTTGTAGAAGTATTCACATGAAAGCATAAAACAAATATATGTATCAATAGATGCTCAAAGTAGGTTCGCGGTTAATAAACGCCGGAACAACGTCAATATAAATCTCTACATTGTTCACACCATTCATTATACAGGGTATTTATTGGTGTATAAGGCCGAACACCGGAACATACAGCAAACCAATTCACTGCTGACAAAAAGGTCCTACGCTCATTGTAGGTACTGGTTAGTGCGTCATGACAGTGCAATGCTGACCTGAAGTTCTCGTGGCCCCAGCCGGCGATGAGGGTGAAGAGGCGGGGCATGAGGTCGCGGGCGGGGTTCATGGCGGCGCCCGTGTTGTAACCCAGACAGGCCACGATGGCCGACACCAGCAGGCCAATGTACAGCGGGACGAGCTGCGTGGCAATGTGCCACAGCTTTTCGTCGACGATGGCCAGCACGCCGAACATCAGTACCGCCGTCGCCACAATCTGCAAAATTGACGATTATTCCCGTAAACTGCTGTGCACGGTGATTTGACCAATAATCAAGTTTACACAAATAAACTATTTTTAAAAATTGTGGGTTTATTTATTAAGCTATATTTACAAATCTTAATAATACATATTTAATTTATCCATAATGATTTAATTACTAGTAGTAATACTGAATTAGTTATGTGTAAAATTTATTTTATGTGGGCCAAATTGTCCGGAAAAATCGGCTAAAAATTATAAAATATATAATATCGTCTTCCACACCTGGTCGAAAAACGCCGTGGTCCAGGTAATATGGGGTGTCGGGTAGGTGGCGAAGATGGCCGCTGTGACGTTGCGGTCCGAGTCCGTGAAGAGGCTGAATGTATCTACCAAGAAATTTAAACAACATGAAAATTTAACCCAGTTTAGTTAATTAATAGTACTAATAATTCAGTTCAGTCGAGTAATAATTTACATTAATTCAGATTAATTATTCTACATTCATAATTAATTTAAATATAAATTATGTTACGTTCAATTAATTAATTCAGGAAATTAATGCAAAATAAAAAGCAGTTAATTTCGTTCTATGTTGATTTGTGCCTTACCGACATAAATGACGTAGATGCCGCCCGAGGCCACCGCGGCGCCCAGATACTGCGCCGCCATGTAGATGAACATCTTCTTCCAGGAAATACGCCCCATCACGGCGAAGGCCAACGACACGGCCGGGTTGATGTGGGCGCCTGTGTAGAACACCTTTCTCTTAATTACCGCACATTTTCATTCACATTTCTAAATTTTTTTTAACACAATTATTTTCATTTATCTGTTTCTGTTGTATCCATATCTCAATAAAATGTTGCATTTTTTAAAAATTAATATCTATAATGGTTATAATTTTTCTAAAATTGATAAATAATAGAAACGTTAAAAATATATATCTGCCAGTCAGACGTTTGACTGCTGCACTTACCGGAAACGCCGCCGCAGACCAAAACACCCATCATCACCGCCAGTCCGGCGCCGAGAATCAAGTGGACATGGTCCGGACCAGTGGCTAACACGTAGTGTCCGGCGGGGGAGAGCTTCATCCGGTTGAATGTGGCATGCGCGGCCATCGCGTCGATCATGTA
This sequence comes from Paramacrobiotus richtersi, assembly GCA_034698045.1. NCBI lineage: Eukaryota > Metazoa > Tardigrada > Eutardigrada > Parachela > Macrobiotidae > Paramacrobiotus > Paramacrobiotus richtersi. Next base: position 10,253 of record JAQGAU010005125.1, read on the forward strand.
CTACACAACGAAATCGACGTTTTTCAACCCATTTATACGAAATTAATTTCAAACGCAGTTTCCATAACCAATTTGTCATCCGGCATTCAAACTATACTACATTTCTTGTAGATATTCTCTACTTATAAAGAACAATACAGCCGCAATAATTTATAAACGAAGGTAAACAGAAGAAAATAAAAAAGATATTAAAACTATTATTTAATTGTTAAATCAGCTGTCAGTTTGGTTATTCGTAAATATTAATTATTTTTAATTTACTTTATAAGATATAATATACTTCACTATTATATACTTATACTTATAAAAAACTGGGAAAAATGATTAATATGCTTTAAACAACAGCCTGTATCAACAGAATAAAGACATATTATTTTCTTAT
>JAQGAU010005126.1:0-10634 GCA_034698045.1 Paramacrobiotus richtersi
GCTGGATTGGAGGAAGTTTTGGGGCGTTGCATCCAGGAGGCCAACGCTGCGGATCGATTTGTGTTGGAAGTGGTGGTTGCGCCGACGACCAAGGTGTTTTTATCGAATCAACGGCAACTGAATGATATTCGCCGGTTTTGCACGAACCAGCATAATTACTCCATCTTGTGCGCGGATGTCATACCGAACATTGCTGATTCTGGGTTTTTTCTAATTTTCACCGTCCACGAACATCTTCTGTTACGAGGAAAGGATGGTAGACATCCCTACATGATCGGTCCAATGTTCCTTTGTCAGAGTGCCGATTTGCCCATTACCTACGGATTTACTTCTTCGTTATTAAAGCACAACTTCGTTTTGCAAAATTTGGTTGCATTTGGACCGTCCACGGAAGAAGACATCAATCGCGCATTCGAACTTGTTTTTCCAAAATCCAAGCAGTACTTACCGCAGTCACAACTGGAAGCACTGGTTGATAAACAATTAACAGAACTGGAAATTTCGGGAGAAGAAGCAAAAACCATCCTGCAAAGCACGTCGTCTCTCTTTGGCAATACGGAGCTCGATAACGAGTTGGAAAGCCTGGTGTATCGGTTAATGGACGATTGGCAGTCGTTGCACCATAATGGAACCGACTTTGGTCAGTATTTTCTGAACACGGTGGTTACGCAAATGCGGCAGAATCTCGAACTGAAGAAACGAAGCAATGGAGCTTCTCCCGATGCGTATGCTCAGCAGATATGCGGCGCAATAAAAGCGCATATTAAGAAGGGCTTAGGGAATAAATGCAGCTTATCGGAGTTGGTCAGAAAATTAAAGGAAATCGTGTGGAAACAGGAAAAGGATGTGGAAGCCGCCATTACGGGAAAATCTGAGTTGAAGTTGGTCCAGGAGTATGCGTCACTGTTTTGTAGCGAAACTGATTTATACAGTGCTAAGATGCCTGTTTCTCAACGGCGGATAATACTGAATCGCATTCATAGCCAGGATTTATTGTAGACATACGTTTCTTAATGTGAATTTTTGTTATAAACATATATTGTTCGATTGTTTCGTGGTGGCGGGGGATATGTTGGGTCATTTTTGTATCATATCTTGCTAATATAAACTACGGCACAAATACAGTGAGATGCATTTAATATGTTTCTCAAATTCACAGCCATGCATTAGGGATTAGTCTGTCACATTTCGACGTGTTCATACGAAACCATTCCATTGTTATGAAAATAAAAGATATAACGCTATATATAGGAAATGAAAAAAAATTAAACAGGATGAGTGATCACAATATTGGAAAAGATACCCACACCCATCAAAACATACTCGTTCATTTGCCGGTTTTCGCTTTATGTGATCGTCCCTCGTTGCTCTCTTTCTTGATCTTCTTACTCTCCACCTCGTTTTCACTTTTACGTTTTTTACTACTGTCACTCCCGTTGTTCAGTGGCTTGATCGTCTGCAGATTGGGCATCAGTCTTCTCCCCCGGGCAGCCTGGGTCTCCTTTTCGCCTAACATTTCCTTCTCAATCAGTCCCGTTAAGGTCTGACACCGTCGCTGCAGCTCCGCTGGTGTCCTGGATCGTAGCCACCAGTCAAACCGGAACTGCGGATTCTTGCAGGCCAAATCCGACATTTCTTCATACACCCGCTCCCGATCAATACCCAAGTGGTGCAGTGTGCACACCAAGAACCGATCTTCATCTTCGCTCCACTGTCCACGTTTCTGAACGCCGTAATTGACCTTCAGCTGGAAAAAGGGGAATTTATACAAGGCAATTTTCGAATCCAACGCGGTCTGGATATCCACTTTCCGCTGAATGCGCTGCTCGCCTTTCTCAATGGCAGCGATGTACTTGTCGTAATCTGGCAGCTCTTTACAGCGCTCCCAGAAAATTTTGTGGTACGCTTTGACTTCCTCCGGGGATTTATCCGGCACGGACCGGCAGATGCTTTCGACGTCGATTCTGCCATAGGTTTCGTTGGCCAGAAGAAAGCTTTTAAAGTTCTTCTTACTCCAGTCAAAACTTTTATTCAGTAATCGATCTTTCTCTTCCACTTCTTCTTCAGTCAGCGCCACGGCGGTGTCGATCTTTTCCTGTTCCTCCCGCCGTCTTGCATCCGCTTCAGCAGGATCCAGATCACTGTCCAGCGGCACTTTATAATTAATGGCACGCTGGTAACTCAGCCTTTCCCGTTCAAACAAATCCAAGAGGCGTTTCGGTGGAAAAAGGAAGGGATAGATATTCGGCTGCTTTGGAGGCCTTGGCGGTTTGGGCTTTTTGGGTTCATCGCGTCGAAGTGCATCCTACAGCATCGCACAGGTAAAACCCAGAACTGTACAGATATATTACTATGTTACGTACCCGATAGTACTGGTCAACAGCATAGTTGACCTTACGCTCTCTTTTCGGCGGTTCAATCCATGTACCGGGCAAAATGGGATCCAGCTTCTTGCCACGGTAATCCTGACCTTCAAACTGATACACAGATGGTCCGGCATCGTAATCCAGAGTGAACGTCTTCATGCTGTCTTCGCCTGCTGCTTCCAGTTTCTTACTAAGGGCTTCCGTCTACAACAAGAATGTCACATGTCTGTTGCAGTGATTTCCATTCTATTGCAACCAGAAATCAAAAGCAGATTGTTTTATTTAGTTTTTTGGTGAGCAGATACCTTAGCTTCCCCTTTTGTCAGCAATGCATCGACATCATCATCCGTAATATCGCTCTCCCGGCTGGAGAAAATATACTGCGCGCCATGCCGAATCATGGATAGCATGTCGTTGTTTCCGAGCTTGTTGGCAGACGGATCAACTAGTCTACCTTGTTGAATAACAATGCGATCCTAATACAAAAAAAGTCTCATTGCTATCTGGCCTTAATTTCCAGTATTTATGAAACTCACCAGGCGCAGCTTGATCTCAGCCCGCTCGACAATGCGTTCTTCTACAGTGTTTTCAGTCACCAGACGGAAAACACGGACTTGTTTCAGCTGACCGATACGATGAGCACGATCCATTGCTTGTAGATCAACCTGTCAAGGACTAACTGCATCAAATAAAAATCAATAGTTGCAGCGCGTTTACCTGGGGATTCCAATCAGAATCATAGAGAATAACCACATCAGCAGTGGCCAAGTTGATACCCAGTCCTCCTGCTCTGGTACTCAACATGAAGATAAATTTACTACTTCCTGGTGCATTAAATTCGGCGATTTGGCTCTGAAAGGCGGATAAGTTATTTTCATTAATGTTCGAGAAAAAATGCGCAAAAGGCACCTACTTCGCGTAATTCATACGCGGTATCACCATCTAGTCGACAGTAACTATAATCCGCCCACAGGAAATAGTCCTCCATAATATCCAACATCCTGGTCATTTGGCTAAAACGAAAAAGCGGTCCAGCTTAAACTTATTTTTCATAACCGATGAACAGAATTAAGTTTATCTTTTTCCGAACATATCTTAAGAGGATACAGCTACATATCCGCTTAGATAAATCTATTTTCATTTAAAAACTTGAATTATGTACACTATTACTAAATCTGTTTCAAGTCAAATCAAATCAAATTTTAAACTCCTGAAATTTTCAGCTTCCGATATTCGAGACCGATTGTTAACGAAGTTCTCACCAGAATACTAACACACGGGATCCCTGTTCTCTGAGTTTAGGCAGCAGCTTATGCAGCACAACCATTTTTCCACAGTTATCGACGAGGTGCTTATCCGTAGTATACGGTGGTCCTTCTTCGACGCCATCAAACAAATACGGATGGTTGCAGCATTTCCTCAACTGCATCAGAATATTCAGCAACTGTTTCTTTTGACCCTTGCCGCTATTCAGCACATCCAGATCCTTCATTAGGAGGCGAGTATATAGCTCCCTTTGCGTACTGCTTAACCCAACGTAGATCTTCACTTCTTTTTTCGGTAAAAGCTTTTTTTCCACATCGGATTTGATGCGTCGAAGAAGAAATGGCCGCAGAACAGCGTGCAGTCGTTTGACCAACGAATCGTCACCCAGGCAGTTGTTGGTATCGAACCATGCATCAAAGTCGTCAGATGATGCGAAGAGATCAGGTAGGAGGAAATTCAAAAGGGCCCACAGTTCGTGGAGATTGTTTTGGAGGGGTGTTCCGGTTAGGAGTAGCCGGTTGGTGCATCTCATCTCCCGGACAAAATCTGACAACTGGAGAAAGAAAACAATGTATAACTTTGTTATCCTGCAGTTCGAGCCTGTACAAGGAAATACAATAATCTATCAAAGTACTGACAAAATACAAAAGTGCCCTTTTCACTTCTATGACACTTTTCGAGTGGCAGAAAACGAAAGAAAACTTTATGGTAGTATACTGTTAGTTAGTGTCAGTTGACAGTTGTGCAACATCTGCTCGACAAATAAAAAAAGATTATCACGTATATATACATAGTCTTCGCACCAAAAATATATGAACAAGTAAAACCAATGAACTGGTTTATAAGAAACCCACCAGTAAAAAAATTACAATACAAAAACTTTTTTGATATAAATATTGCAGTTGTCACCTTTGAGTGTTCGTTCTTGATACGGTGCGCCTCGTCGATAACCAGATACCGGAAATGAATCTTTCTCAATGCCGTTTTCTCGCGGAGAATCATTTCATACGAGGTAACACAAACATCGAACTTTCCAGGCTGCAGTGGTCCTTTAATAATGTCAGCCTGTACAAAAAAAATCAGAACATGGTCAAATAATTCCCAATGAGCATTTGCCAGCTCACTCTTTCGGCCTGGGTGCCAATGAGTTGGACGGCTCGAATCCGCGGACACCAGCGTTTGAACTCATTCATCCAGTTACTCAGCGTGGATTTCGGGGCCACAACGAGGTGAGGCTTCTCGTTTTTCATCGTGATCATGTAACCGAGTACGGATATGGTCTGCAGGGTCTTTCCCAGGCCCTAAATACTAAATCTGTTAACAGAGTCATTCGAAAGTTAAACAGCGGTGTTACCATCTCGTCCGCAAGAATCCCATTGATGCCATGTTCATAAAGACCGAGCATCCAATTCAGGCCGCGTATCTGGTAATCTCTCATCTCTCCATTTTCTATATCTGCAACAAACATGATAAGCTTACAGAAAATCACTCACTGGAGTAATTTAACCCTTACAATGGGGAGTGGCGTCAAAAACAGTGCCCGGCTTCTCTGATTCCTCTGAATCCTGCACAAGTTCCAGATCCTCTTCTTCCTCCGTCATTCGATGCCGATGACTGAAAGAAATCAGACACGTTAAAGTGACAGTGCCATGCTTTTTCGTGGCGTCATTTACTCGACAGATGGACCAGCACCACTCCCCGAGGAGGTTGTTGCAACGACAGGAGCTCCCTCGGCATTCTTGGGCTTTCGACCGCGTTTCGAGGGGCCCTTATCATCCGCACTGGCGGCTCTGGCCTTTTTCGACATGAAATGGGCAAATAGATCAGCCTGCTTCAGCAGAAAGTCGAACCGTTTTGTTCGGTCCTTCTGCGTTCGGTTGTCATGCTCGGCCTGTGCATCGCGTTGCTCGGCTTTGGCTCTTTCACGCTAAAACGATTAAACGTGATTAGCCCATAATCACAACAACAATATCAGGACAAAGATAATAAACACATCAATAAATTTGTGAACTGCAATTCAGAAAATAATAAATGGAAATTATAATTCCTGTACAGTGTCAGAAACTTCAATTTCTTCCATAGTAATGATAATAATTTATAATGTTATTATTATATCTAAAATAGCATACATGCGCATACGGTACCTCAGCTCTTCGCTCTATGGAGCCACTCTTAGGTGGGACTGTATAATCCGCATCCTTATCTTCGGAAGCAGATCTACGGGTCGAAGCTGACTTGCGCGATGTGGTCTCAGAGACGGGAGAATCTGAACGATCGGCCACATTGGCTGGAGAACTTGGATTGTCGCTGTGTGTATCACTGTGCTGATCACGTTCCAAGTCCGCGTGCGATACGGATGGAGAAAGGATCTCATCCGATCCAGCAGGACTTCTGAATCAATGATAAAGCACTCCATACACAGTAAAGTAGCGGGTTGAATCGGTTTCGTACCTTTCATGCGAACTCATTCCTTAAGAGTTAAGATTGGTAATGGCAGATTTATGTACAGCAGACTTGTTATTGATAATGGCCAGATACTGGAGTTGCGAGTCTTGCAAGGGACGAACAAAAACTTGAGCGATTAGGCCTCAGTGGTACTAAATTATGGAGCAAAGTTGCGGGTTGGAATCTCTTGTCATAATCTGGAAAAACTCACGATCGCGAGTTTTCAAAAAAATCGTTTGTTTGCACGACTTTGTGTAGAGAGGCAGCCACCCGCAAGAGTGCGGCCACAGTTTCGAACAACTTGACAGTTTTCGTCCATTTCCGGCCATCGTCGCATCACTTTTTCTATCTAGCTGGATTAGACCATACCCTTCTCATTATTTGTTTTTTTAACGATATGGTTAACCATTTTTTCGCAAAAAATTTTAACAGAGTTCCTCACAAGCCAGACTGGATACTGCTGTGTGCACCGAATGCTAACTGACGTATCTAATTACTGTCGACTAGCAGAAACAATCGCAGTCCCACATGTTTATAAGTTAAAAATGTTATTCGTACACAACACACGGGAATTTGTAAACTCCGATTACAGCAAATATAAATGAGACCACCAGTTTATTCACCGCTGCAGCCGCAAAATCCAAAATCCATTGCATTTTCCCGGTATCAGTGATATACATGTACAGTGCCCACGTTAAATTTTAGGTGCGGCGATCTGTTTACAGATTATTAACACTAGTCCTCTTCAGACGCCACAAAAATATCATTTTCTTCCAGAAATGCAGCTGACACTTGGCTGAGTTTGGATCCCAGGGCAATACCACCCGTTGCAACACATATAACCAATAAGACTCTTAATAACGTCGATGGCGGCGCATGCTGCGGGACTTCCGGGATCCGCTCGTACTGAAACGCTCTGGTATTCGATTGAGATCGCTTTGCCAATATTTGTATCGAATGCCGATTATTGGAATGTGGAAAGGTATATCGTACACAATCCGGTAGCGTTGTGCGGGCGACCGGAACCCAGCGCCAGATAGATCTTCCGAAGATTAGTGACATTTCCGGTCAAGGGTATAAGAGGCAATCCACCGCCAATCCAATATTTGTTAATAGTCCTTGCATTCGTTAAATACAAGTTTAACGAAGAACAGGCTCACGCGATGACTTCCGCTGGAGCAAATATTCACAAGACAACTTTTTATGGAAGTTTACCATCAGGTGAACGGGAACCACGTGATTCCCTTAGGTAAACCAAAACCCAATTTTTTCGCAATATACTGCATTGGTACTAACCGTGAAACTCGCACATGTTTATTTAGCTGTCTAGCGCCATGCGCTAAAATCAATAATATGCCTGCAGAGGAAAGTGCCGGAAACTAAGTAGTGCTGACTATGCTTACGGTTCAAGCCGTCATGGCTGCTGCAAGTACTCAGATCTAGACCGGCCGTTCATCAAATCACTACCAATTCATATTTCTGCAGCGGAATATAAATCAGATAAACAAAATTTAATGCCGTAGGAGATTGTATATTATTGGTACATTTTGTGCAGTCTAATCAAAACATAACGAATGACGTGGGCTTGATTTTTTTTAAAAAATGATCTACAATAACAAAACCGGTTAATCACCAATTAATCAGAGATTGGTCTACAACAAAGCAAAAGTTAGCTCTGTTTTGCTGTTCTGGATTAATTACCGCATAAGCGCACGTGTAATGGACAAGGCATCACCATATTACGTCCCCGTTCAATACGATATGCATACTATAATTTCTTTGTACTGCATTCATTTTTTCTGTAATTTTTTTTTCTTCAAAACGGAACATTAAAGAAATACTGAACGTATACTATAATTAGATGTGACGTATCGCGTACTGTGTGACAAGGTCAGTGCCAGCGGTACCCCAGCTTGCATCTAATATTTAGTAAATGGGCATAATACGCATCACTGACGCCAAATTGGCAAAGCATACGCAAGGAAAAGGCTAAACAAAAATCTAAATCTAACAAAAATCACTCTTTTTTTAACATGTTAATGTAGTCTAACAATAAATCATTAGTATTTAATTTGTCTGTATATGCCTATGAATCATCTACGGACACGTGTCCTCCACGGCCATTTTACAAAACTTTTAAAACCGGGATTGTCGCAACTCTGTACGTAGGTGCCCACAAAGCAACGCTTTTACTGTCAATGAAGACGAAAACGGTATAACTATAGACGTATGTAATGTTATATATGTAATGACCTGGCTGACAAAGTAGAGGTACCCAAAAGACAACAGGAGTTTTATGAACGCATACTGTATGTAGCATCCAAAGGTTTGTGTACAAATAAGCCGCTCGAACGGTTGCTTTATGTGTGTGTGATAAAACTCGTTTGCAGTGTTTGTTCTGCACACTTTACGAAGTAAACCATAAGCATTCGTCATGCATTATTCATACAGCGTTATCTATCACAGTTGTGCAATATCTTATACCGCAGTATATCTGTACACATTTAAAATTGTCCACTCAAACGTCTAAAACACTTCAAAAACTCAAATAAAACTTATAAAAGAGGACGGACTGTAAAGAAAAAACTGCTTTTGATAAACGAAAAAATTTCCCACTATACTATCGTACGGAAGGTCACGGTCAGCTTGTACAAACTAGCGGCGTGAATGAGCATTAAAAGGAAGAAAGATGGAGATTTTGATTAATACAGTCCAATTTGTCGTAAGTTTTCTCTTCGAATTTCGTCACGAACATAGGAAAAAATTTGGTGCGTGTGCTGAGTATCGATAACACTGGTCCAGTGGTGGTACAGCGCTTTTCCGCGGTCTTTCCGGCAGCGATCGAAAATATTCACCAAGAAATCTTTGACTTGTTTGATATCATGCGGATTGCCTGAAAACGAACCAATCAACATATTTTCAAATAAATTCTGTGCAGAACAATAATAATACATATAATCAAAAAAATGAAAAACTAAACTAAGAGGGAGCCGCAATATTTTCAAAAAATGATAAGACCAGCATCTGTATGAATGTGGAAATGAAACAAACTCGAAAAAGATGATAAAACAGTAACTGCATTAAAAATGGGTAGGTACCTGTATGGTAGTCCTTCCATTAATATTAATTTTTGATAGTTTGGTACGAAGTATTACTGCTGTACCGCTCGCACTTGACCGATTTCTCTTCGCTAACAAAGTGGCTTTATATGTAAATAAAGCTTTGTCAACAAGTTCCGTTCGTATATATAAGTGATTTTAGGTTAGATTAACCAGTAACCGCATATAAAACTTTAGAAAATTTACCCAGAAATTCCGGTAAAAAATCCGAAATAAGACAGCGCTGATATTTCTCCTCGAGCAGGTCAGTCTTGTTGAGGAAGAGTATTACGGCCACATCCACAAATACCAAGTTGTTAACAATGGTCTCAAATATCGCACATGATTCCATTATTCTGCTTGTCTGCCGATCTTCAAGTAGTACTTGGTCGTATTCGTTGGCGGCGGCCAGGAAAAGGATGGCATTAACCGATTCAAAGCACTGGAACCATTTCTGGCGTTGAGAGCGTTGTCCGCCTACGACGCACAAGAGGACCACTTTAGAGTGCGAAAACCGATACTGCATAAAATGTTAAGAATGTACTGAGCTATGACATATTTCGGCGAAAGATATTAAAATGCTGTATTGAAATCTGTTTTTTTACCGACGTCAACGAAGAGGAACGGTACATTCTGAATGGAGACCATATACTCGGTTATGCCTTTGGTCGCTTTACGTGCGTGTAGAATATCCAGGTTTGTGGGTTTATATTCCTACAAAGAAATTTGCAACATATGATATCATAACTATCACGTACACCCTCAATAAGAAATGAAACAACGCTAGCATTTCCGGGCAATGACAACAAAATGTGCAATTACTTACATCCATGCGTAACGTATAAGTGCAACTGGTGACCGGAAGTAAGTTCAAACAAAAAGCAAAACGTCAAATTAATTGCCAAAAAAGTGCTTAATTCCATTTTCTCAGATTATGAAAATGTAAATGACAGAAATAACCGTTTTAACCGAAACAGCATAGGAAACCTATAATTGTTTTAATAAGATTATAAGAATAATAAAAAGATGAACTTTACTCAGCTTGTTATAGTTAAAGTAAAGGCAGCGCTTATCATAAATATGCAACACATCCAAAAAAAACCGAACAAAAGAAAAGACTGTTTAAGTTTGGGATGCAAGAATCTATGGCTGATTTTTTGAACATCAACAATTTATTTTAATTTTTTACCCTCTGCCCGATTCTGGGTAATTCCACAAAGAAATACTTAATCGAATCCCCCAACTGAAACTCCCGCCGCCGTTCAAACGTCGCTCTGATGGCGGAATCCGCCCACAAGGCACAGATTACCGGAACAAACGCCTGGCAGAAATTGTTAGCTTCCACCGCCAACTGGATATCACAGTTGAAAACCCTCTTGGACGGTGCCTCATTCAACGGATCCTTCCAGGGAATACCCAACTTCCGCCGGGCATCCAGTAGTACTTTCATGCCCATAAT
>JAQGAU010005127.1:0-10632 GCA_034698045.1 Paramacrobiotus richtersi
GCATGCGCAATAGTTGAGCCGGATTTCCACCGACTTGGTGATGGAGAAGAGCTGGTCAAAGGCGCGGCAGACTCGTCACAGACCCGCAAACTCAATCGTCTCCAAGCCAGTCAAGATCTCGGCCACGACGAGGCGGGGCATGTTCTGCAGGGTCCACTCGGGATTCTCGGCAGTCTCCTCAACCTACAGTTGACAATAACAACAATCTACGGTACATGGGGACAAGGCACGAAAAGAGTAGTCGACAAAATCGGAAGAGATCTCATCGACATAACAGGAGAACCGCGTTCGAAAGAATTTTTACGGCAGAAATTGTCCACGTTAATGCAAAAAGGGAATGCCCTTTGTGTTATTGGCACGGTACCCGATTCTGTCTGGCTGGATGAGATCTTCCTGCTTTAATTTTATTCCGTATTGCTTTCGGAATGTGTGTACTACAAGTGCGAGCTGCGCTTGCGCGCAACCCATCTGTGTTTGAAATGCTTGAGGTTTTGGAATCTTTCGAAGCTCCGAAACTCAGAGTAATGGTTATGGTTTTGTGGGTAATGATAATAAAATAGTGATTCATGAAGGGTGCCAGTAAATACAACTATCGTTAGAGTGCTAAGTGCAAACAATTGTAAGCTTTGAGGTTACATGTTACCAATAACATACGAACATATTAATAATTGCGATGTTAACAATTAACGATGAAATTAAAGATCGCACATGCATAAGCAACTTGCGTTTCGACAGTATTGTTTGCGGAATGTGGATTGCTGCATGACCACCAAGCTGACGTCAAAAATCGATTAAAAGGTCACTGACGGTATGGAAGTTTCTAAATTTGAAAGTGTTGAAGAGCGTAACTCTGGGTGACCCTCGTAGTGTTGTGGTCGACAAGTTCGTTGGTAGCGCACCACTTTTTTTACCATATTTCTAGTCAGACTAATCTGCAATAACTTATTGCAGCTTATATGAGACATGGTCTGAAAGTACTTGTAGCATCTACGCAACGTATATTGAACGTGTAAGAATTCGGAAAGGCCGGTCTTGCAGTTTAAAATAGTAATTAACTAATTATTCGTATCAGTAGAGTCTGTTTTGCTCCACCAACTTTTGTCTGTTTTGCCTGTACATTACTACACTGTCCGGCCAAATCCTGTGAAAACGAATAGTTGCAACACAAATAGTTTCAATGCCAAATACTTTCATTAAGATAGTTTTTCAAAATATGAGAAACTGAAAGAGCTTCTTCAGATTTGCCCGAAAAATTAGTAGTTTTACACAGTAGTTTTATACCCACAAAGCCGCCCGGATTATTAAACGTAAATATATCAGATAAAACGACCCGCGACTTCTCCTGGTGGAGATACCCTTCCGTAACATTCCGCACGACATTCTAACTTGACGTTCGTAAAACGTTGATTTGATTTGGACCTCTTTACTCACTTCAACTACCTATTAGTCAGAAATATTTTCTGATTTCGATCTTCTTAAGTGCACTTTTGTGTGCGATACCAATCCACGCGAGCTTTTCTGTTTATTTCTTTGTTTGAAAACTGTTGATAAGGGTAAATATAAACCAAGATTTTTATGATGAGTCCCAGTCCAGACGTTGCCTTTGATATTAAACAGCAGACTGTGCGTTCCACATAATTTTCTGTTGCCATCTGTATGAAAATCTCTGTCGGTTGTATAACGGTTGAAATACCGTATGGGTTTCCATTAAGGCATCACACTGCCATTACGTTTCACAACTCTATTAAATATATGCAGTAATACACATATGCGCCACCTGTAATCACAGTTTCAAAAAATTTAAAAAATCCATAAAAAATTTCAGATCACGAATTTTAACACAAACTCTTCGATTTGTAAATCCTTAACTAAGTGTCTTTAGACCTGAACTGATAAGATTCCCACATACTGAAAGATAAAAAAGGGAAACTGAGACGTAGAAATGTATGAATCTAGAGACTAGAGATACCATGGTACAGCAATAAACACATATTGTGCAGCTGTATCAAGCGTCAAACAGCATGCCGCAGGTGACTTCTTACCAATCGAAAAAAACACCTACAAAGTTGCTTACAGTGTAATTCCAACCCCTTACCTCAGCCAAGCCACAAGCTACAGGGAAACCGCAGCGATCTCTAATCTTAGCCTCCATGACTCCCATTTCGACGCTGGTCTGCAGTGAATCTTGCGCCGCCAAAATGACCTAAACGAAGAAAAGGCATCTAGAATACAAACATTGTATATGGATGAATGATCGAACGAAGTACGGTACTGGTGGCGGGTGGGGTACCGTTATCTTGGTCTGTTATCTATGGATTTCTGCTGTTGTCCTCATCACGCACAATCCGATCAACCACAACTCACCAGTCGAGACGGATTCCAGTAACGGGAAAAACAGCTCACTTTCTCATGCAAGAGGAGCATTTCGCTGCTGCTGACCGACATGAGCCATACATTTTGGATTATATTGCAATGCAGATGTTGGCAGTAGGCCGTCCACAGCGGTGAGTGTGTGGGTAGCAGCGCAGCGACATCAGCCGGTAGCGGACGGATGGATGTTACCGCGAAGACGTCCGGCTGCAGCAGACGGGTCTGCAGCTGATCGGGGGATAACGGCGAACGAACCTGTTCAAGAGGGACCACTTCACGCCGCATGATGCCACCCAACTCCACATCCACCAACGCGAACACTCTCCAACTTTCTCTGGGAATGTCGGCGGTTACCAGCGTGGCCGGACGCCACACCCAGGGGCTGCAGCGGTCGGCACGCAGCAACACCTCCACAGCACACCCTGACTGCAATTCATCCGTATAGCCGTTGCTTCCCCACCAGCCGAACGCCTCGCCGTACTTCACCAGCTGACTCTCGCCGCACCCAAAGTCCACCGTGAAGCCGTCAGGGGCAAGGGCAATGACCGTCCCGTGCTGCAGCATGCCGTCCGCCCCTCGTACGTCGACGGCGTTCCAGCTCTTCACCGAGCGATGGAAACCACTGTACAGTAGCCGAAACATTGTCAGTTTAACGCACAAAACGACAGACACACCGGATGCTATACTGGATGTATGTATGCTGGGACGTGAACCAGACTGAAAATTCCCGGGATGCGCTCAGCTCCAAAATCTGCCGTGTCTGTCTTTACAGCGGCGCCATGATACCTTGACAAATTTCACAGTTTGCCGTTTACCAGTAAGAAAACCGGATCACAAGTTAGCGGACCGTTTGTTTTCAGGCCATAATAATAAAATGCTGAAAAACGAACAACAAAACCATACTGCTGGTTTGCTGCTAGCCAGCTACTACTCACTGATAGTGTCTACATAATCAGGGCAGTGTTTCCGCATTATTCATGGGATCAGCACAAAGTAGTTTTAAAACATTGAGGAAACATGAGCAACACGAAATTCGCTGCTGTCTGATGTCAACATGATAATATCTGGCTAATGTGTGACGGCATGCAGCGTACCGTGAGTCAGCACTACAGCAAATTTGAGCAAAACAGCAGCGCAACATGCGTATTACTGTAGTTGTAAATGTAACCGGAAGCAAGTACCGACCCACCACCTCCCTCCAAATCTACTAGGATTTGCTGGCATGGCGGGTGTGCAGAGGTCCAGCAAAGCCAGTTGGTACATGCGCTCGTCCAGGCCGACAGATCTGAAGTAACCAGTGTACATATGTCCGTACATATGTTCACGTATAAATAACAATATGTGCATACCTCTGTGTTTATGTTGGGACGTATACCAATATAACAGTCGGAAAATTGTACACATACGAATACTGTATACATAGCTACTACATAGATAAGTGCTTACATGATATAACTGCTAGCTGGCGAGATATTGACGCTTGTGACGCCTGTCAGTACAATGCATATGACCTTTCCGCGCACAGACGCGCCTATGGAATGAACTAGCCTTACAATTAGCAGACAGATCATAAAACAACCTGGGGATTTACAAGGCAGCACTAGACGGTGCGGAATGGAAGAAACTGTGCTGGACCAAACGATTTGTTCACGAAGATCATGTGGGTCTCCAGTAGTATAGTATACTCAAAATTTTCCATATTTTACTTACAGTTTCACAGGGCAGATTACCTTGTTAGCGAACTAATCAATGTCGATGGCTTGCGTACGTTTTTTGTGTGTGTGATGTCGTTGGTCAGTTACCTTGGGCAGTGGGCACCACTGACTGTAACAGACGTTAAGCAGTATTAAACAAACAAATCTGCCGCGTGGAACATTAATTACTAGTATTTAATGAACACCATTTCTGTCTGATACTCATCTACATATCACTTGCTTGCTACGTCCGTGCGCGGAAAGGTCATTGTTCCAACAGACGTCACAAGCGTCAATATCTCGTAGCAGTATCATGTAAGTACTTACAGCTATGTATACAGTATACGTATGTGTGCAATTTTCCAACTGTTGCATGGTACACGGACCTACTAAACACAGAGGTATGCAAATATTCCTATATATGCGTACACATATGCACGGACATATTAAGTATATACAATAGCTAATTCAAATCCGTCGGCCTGAACGAACGCCAAACTCATCGAGAACCATGTCTGCGGCATCGCTCCACGGAGCGCCTTTCCCGTTCTGCGCCGGAATCGTTGTGCTGAAGGAAGCTGAATTCTTGCAATTTGTGTTTTCTGTGTATATAAAGTGTTCTCGTTATCACAGCAATAAATACGATGTTTGACCGGAAAGCAGGCGTCTAGTCAGCTGCTCACACGATCGGCAATTTGCATGCACACCAATGCCCAATTCAGTAAATTTGTGCTTTATGTATCCTTGGACTGTATCAAGCCATTCGAATCCAGAGTACAGAGTATTAAGCCATTCGAATCTAGAGTACAGAGTACTAGACATCATTAAATTTTGTCAGTCCCCTTTGGTACCAGTATTGTCATGTGCAGAACTGGTGTTTTTGGACTATGAGAGCCCCAGATTAGAAACACGATAGATGAAAATTCAAAACTGTCATGCATGTTTGTAATGGATCCAAATGATACAGTTGTCACACGGAACAAAACAGGAAGCATTACAGCCACCTAACTAAATGCCTATCTATGCCTTCAGAGCGAAACGGTGGGCAGCCCAAAAAAAACTATCACAAACACCAAAACTGTGAAGAACATTTTGGTCCAAAAGCGGCCGCAAACGGCGAGCGCATCAGGCAAAAAGATTACGTCACATTGGCACGGAGAGCACAGCACAATTCCAGCAACGGACGGCATTACAAATCGTGTGACAAGGGCAGTTCGTCAAAGAGGCTGGGTGGCGGGGGCACACGCAGACTCAGAGCGTACAGAGCCAGACACATCCAGGGCGGTCACGTTGCCGTCTGTCCATTTCCATCCGGCATAGACGATGTCCTTTCGCGGGTCCTCCGAGGTGAAAGTATTGAGATCCTGCAGGAAACAAAAACCATGTATGCCTACAAGAACAGCGCGATCGCGTGTATTACCTCCACAAGGTCATCGCGAGCCGACGACACGTCCCCTTGCACAGTCCGCGCAGTCCACTCACGCGTCCGCTGCGCGTCAAAGGTGGGCAGCCCGCTGTCGATCAGCTTACACAGTTGCTCCTGTAGCGAACTCCCTTGAAGCGAACCGTTAAGGCAGATGCCCGGAGGATGGTCGATCATACACCGCGTCAACCGCAGCTGGCACCACCCGCCGGCCATCGATCTCGCCAAGTCCTCCACGTTCAACCACAATCTTTTCGTCCCCATGTGACACTGTGCCGCCACGACTAGCACCGGCCGCCCGGCCACGCACTGCCCCAGTTGACCGCAAACTCGTACCGTGTGGAGGACGCTTGGTAGGAGGTCCGGTCCGGCGTTCGTTAGGGTGATGCGGCGGGTAGTGGGAGTGACACACTTCAGTAGCGGAGCGTAAAATGGATAGTGCCGATGGGGTCCACTGCAACTGCAGTGCAACGGCAGTCGACACTTGCTGCACTGGCGATAGTTGAGCCGGATTTCGGTAGTGGTGGAGAAAAGCATGTCAAATGCGCGGCAGACTCGTCGCTGACCCGCTCTCTCAACAGTCTCCAAGTTGGTCAATATTTCCACCAAGAGGTGACGGGGCACGTTCTGCAGGCCAGTGGGTGTCTTCCGTAGTCTCCGCAACCTAGCAGTTGACAACAACATGTTGTCCAATGGCAAGCGTCAAACGTGGCCCCGTGATAGGCTTTCGTGCGGGACTTTTACCAATCTAGCGCCAAATAAGAAGAACGTCTAGAAATATACTTTATTCTGTCAATAGAATACCCCATACCTCAACCAAGCTACGAGATAAAGGCAAACAGCGTCGATCCCCATTGTCCGCCTCCATTTGTCATACTGTATGCTGGTCTCAATCGAATACTGAATGACCTGAACCAAGAAAAGGCATGTGGAAACACCAACAGTGCATTTGCATGAAGGAGCGAACAAAGTGCGGTACGCCGGTACCGGTGGCTTTAAATAATGTTGCGCCATGACATCAGGCAACCATAACTCACCCGTTGAAACGGATACCCATCACGGGCAAAAAGGCTGAATTTTCGATGGAAAAGGATCATCTCGCTGCTGCTGACGGATATTGGCCACGCACCTCCAAACCAAGAGAGATGTTGGCAGAACAACTTCCACAACACTGACTGAGTGGGTAGCACGGCAGCGATATCAGCCGTCCGTGCGGAGATGGATGTGACCCCGAAAGCATCCGGCCGCAGCACGCGGGACCGGACTGCCAGCGGACGAATCTGTCCAATGGGGAGCACTTTACGGCACCCCACGCCCCCCAACGCACATCCACCAACGCCCACAGCCGCCAGCGTGGCCGGGGAATATCGGCGGTAACCAGCGTGGCCGGGCGCCAGACCCAGGGGCCCAGGGGGTCGGACTGCAGCAGCACCTCCACAGCGCATCCCGGTAGCAACCTGCCTGCACTAATGATGTTTGAGTGGGAAGCAGGCGCCTACACTATAGCCAATATGCATTCATTTCGTTGGCATAATTCAGTGCGTTTGTGCTTCACGTATCCTAAGAATGTAACTAGAGCACATAAGATTATTCAAGTCTGCAGTAGTTATCAATTCCCTTTCGTACTACTTACTTATGCATAGGGATACGCGTTTTGGACTAGTACTATGCGAGCCAAAAGCTGAAACGTCATCCAAACACCCATGTTTATAATGAATCAGCAGTCGGACAGATTATCAATTATCAAACGGAACAGAACAGAAAACACTACAGCCATCAAACTAAGATTCCTCTACTTACTTGCCATCCGAGCACAAAGGTGAGCAACTCAAAAAGTACCATCACCAACATCCAAACTGTGCGTAAACGTCAAAAAAGCATTTAGATCAACCGGCATTCTACAACTAAAAAAATCACATAAACTGGCAAGAATAGGATCAAAATTGCGACTGGCATTAGCCCTCTAGCTGGGCAAACGGCAGTTCGTTAAAGAGGCTGCGCGACCACCGGAGGTTCAGAGCGTACAGAGCCAGACGGGACAGCTTGGACACATCCAACGCGGCCAGGGTGTCGTCCTCCCAGTAACATCCGGCGTAGGCATTGGTCTGTCGCGGGTCATGAGAGACCAGCGCACCCAGATCAACCGTAATACCATCGCGATCCGCCAACACACCCTGCACAGTTAGCGCAATCCACTGGCGCGTTCCCTGGACGTCAAAGGCCGGCACGCCGCTCTCCATCAGCTCCCACAGATTCTCCGGCAGCGAACTGCTTGTCAACGCACCGCTGATACGAAGCCCGTGAGGATACACCATGCGACACTGCTCCAACAGCAGCTTACACCACCCACCGCCCATCCATACCACCAAGTCGTCCCTGTTCGCAAAAAGCAACTCCATCCCCATTTTACAGTGCGCAGCCACGACCAACACCGGCCGACCGGCAATGCACTTTCCTAGTTGACCGCAGATTCCTACAGTCTGTAGGACGCTCGTTAGGAATTCCGGCCCGCCGTTCGTCAAGGTAATGCGGCGGGTAGCGGGCGTGACGCAATTCCATAAGGAAGCGCACAACCGATACTGCCGATAAAGTGTACTGCATCCGCAGGACGATGCCAATCGGCACTGGCTGCACTGGCGATAGTTGAGCCGGATCTCATTCGACATGGTGACGGAGAAGAGGTCGTCAAAGGCGCGGCAGACGCGTCGCTGACTCGCAAACTCGATCGCCTCCAGGTGAGTCAGTACTTCCGCCAACACGTGACGGGGCATGTTTTGCAGGGTCCACTCCGTGTCTTCAGCGCTCTTCGCAACCTGCAGCTGGCAACAACACATTCATTTCTAGCTATCTAGAAAACTACCCACAAAATGCCTGATTTGGCCCCTACCTCAAACGAGCCACAAGATGAAGGCAAACCGCATCGATCCCCATTGTCCACCCCCATTACTCCCATTTCGATGCTTGTCTGCAGCGAATATTTCGCGCCTCGAATGAGCTGTGCAAAGAAAAGGAACGTAGAAACACGAACCCGTATATGAAGGAATGAACGAACAAAGTGCGCTATAATTACCCTATGGATATACTTGTTGCCCTTGCCTAGTACCATGACATCACGATCCAGTCAACCCCAACTCACCAGCTGAGACATATTCTCACGATGGCCAGAACAAAGCTCTTTCCGATGCAGGAAAAGCATCTCGCTGCTGCTGACCAAAACGGGCCACCCGATATCCATGAACGACAGGTGTTGACAGAATCGCTTCCACAGCAATGACTGTGTGGGTGACAGGGCAGCGATGTCCGCCGGTAGCGGGCGGATCGATGTGACCACGAAGGCGTCCGGCTGCAGCACACGGGACTGCAGCGTGGTGGGGGATGGCGGCGGACGAATCTGCTGGAAAGGGACGACTTCACGGCGTTCCACGCCACCCAACTGCACATCCACCAACGCCAACACTCTGTCCGCAATGTCGGCGGTGACTACTGTGGCCGGGCGCCAGATCCAGGGGCGCGTGCGGTCGACACGCAGCAGGACCTCCGCGACACACCCCGGGCGCAGCTTATCCGCTGAAAAATCATCGCGCCAGAAACTGAAGGCCTCTCCATATTTCACCAACTGACGCTCGCAGCCAAAGTCCACCGTGAGACCATCAGGCCTAACATCGACAACTGTCCCGTGCCGCAGCAGGCCGTCCGGGCCCCGGACGTCCGCCGCGCTCCAGCTGTTCACTTGTCGACGGTAGCCATGGTCCGAGTAGAATAATCGATGCATATTCAGGCTGTCAAATGCACACAACGCCCGTCAACGGTTGAACTGATCATATTACGAAAATAACACTGACGAAAGCGTAATATTAATACAAACAAAATAAACATTAGTTCGAATATGCAATGGAAGGCCTGCAATAATTAGCCGGAATTAAAAAACCAGATGAAATAACCAACCAAAATCTGAAAGCAATCCCGGAAATCACGCGTCAGAAAAGCGATCAAACTGAATATGTATGTTTTTCAGAAACAAACCACACCGATACGAAAAGAACTGTTCACATGTTTCAAAGCGTAACTTTTGCTGACAAATCGTAGACTACGTTACTGGCGCAGTCTCAAACACAAACACGCAGTCAACCGAAACGGAACAAACAAAAAAATGAAAGATTTCCCTAGCAGCACAGAGTTTTTGATGTGGACCTATTCTGCAGATGCCAATAAACACTTGCATGTGAGAAGAAACGTTCGACCGACTTTCTGGCCGTCACTTGTCGAAGATGGTGAGAAGTGCAGCACAGCTGATCGCTCCTTTCCAAGTGCGGCAGATCGATAAAATACAGGCAGCACAATGAAGGTTCGCGGGAACTCGTCCAACTCACACAATCTATATCCTCTGCTTTTACAGCGGCGTCATGATACCTTGGCAAATACCACAATTAGCCGCTACCGAATAAGAAACCGGATCACAAGTCAACGGACAATTTTCACGCAATCATAATCTCACAGCGCTGAGGAAAAGTCGCGAAAAAGAGCAACAAGCAGCCTATGCGAAATTCGTTCCTGCTAAATTAGAAATAATTTAGAATGCAGCGCACCGTGATTCAGCAGTACAGGAAAACAGGGATTCTGCGCCCAATGCCCTTTTGCCGTCGTTAGAAATCCCTCCCCGTGTCTGCAGTTACGTTAACTGACGCAGTTTTACGTTACCGCGATGCAGTCTGCCTGCAGTGCTCTTGCGAAATTCCAAGAACTTCGTTAGTTCTGTCAGAACTGTTCTGAGTTCTCGATTGTAATTTGAATACACTGAGTGATTGACAGTTGTATCCGCAGTAGCCATCAAGTTAACTGGTCAATCTATTCATAATCTGTGCGAAATCGTGGATCAACATTCGGCTACGAGTGTGCTGAGTCGTTGGTTGTTGTGCGGACTGTGTAGTTTTGTAATTGTGAAGGATGGAGCCCATGGAGACTACAGCCCCGTCCGCTGCACGAATGTACGGCCGTTTCCTTAATTCAGTTACTCCAGAGACTGACCCGTGTATTCCCTTGCAGTCTGTGCTTCCAGTGCGGCGCGGCGATGGAGCCCAACCCGATGAACATGTGCGTGGCGTGTCTGCGCACCCAGGTCGACATCACGGCCGACATCCCCAAACA